>OX463861.1:10791944-10921128 GCA_949825065.1 Odontocerum albicorne
TTTAGCAAATTTGGACTTTTCAATAATAATTAACATAAATGCGTTTCCATCATACGTTTATTTTGATTCAATTATATTTCTAGCATTTTTGTACGAAAATTGTATTTTGTGGTCAAACCTCATTCAAACTGAAAAATCTTAATGCAAAAGATTGAAATATCGCAGAATTGGAGGTTTGGGACAAAAAACACGTGGAACAAATAATGTTTTAATCATAATTAACGATTTGGATGTTTTAATCATAATTAACGTCAATGCGTATCTATCTTGCGTTTATCTTGATTCATTGATTTGTCTATCCTTTTTCGTACGAAAAATTGTTTTTTTTTGGGGGTCAAGCCTCATTCGAACGGAAGAATCTTGACGCAAAAGATTGAAATATCGCAAAATTGGAGGTTTGGGACAAAAAACACGAAAACACGTTGAACAAATAATGTTTCTTCGTGATTTTGTACATTTATTCGTAATCTTGGACGGCAATGGCAGTTTTTTGGGTGAAAAGTGTGTAATTGCAGCCTATTTCTAAGCAATGTTCCTACATATTTAGCAGATTTGGATGTTTAAATCATAATTAACGTCAATGCGTTTCTATCATGCGTTCATCTTGATTCATTGATGTGTCTAGCCTTTTTTGTACGAAAATTTGTTTTTTTTTTGAGGGTCAAGCCTCATTCAAACGGAAAAATCTTGACGCAAAAGATTGAAATATCGCAAAATTGGAGATTTTGGACAAAAAACACGAAAACACGTGGAACAAATAATGTTTCTTTTGTGATTTTGTACATATATTCGTAATCTTGGACGTCAATGGCAGTTTTTCGGGTGAAAAGTGTGTAATTTAAGCTAATTTCTAAGAAATGTTCGTACATATTTAGCAGATTTTGACGTTTTAATCATAATTAACGTCAATGCGTTTTCATCACATACTTTATCTTGATTCAATGATAATTCTAGCATTTTTGTACGAAAAATTGGTTTTTGGTAGTTAAACCTCCTGCAAACTAAAAAAATTGGATGGAAAACATTGAAATATCGCAAAATTGGAGATTTGGGACAAAAACACGTGGAACAAATAATATTTCTGTCGGGATTTTGTACATTTATTCGTAATGTTGGACGTTAGTGAGAGTTTTTTGGGTGAAAAGTGTGTAATTGCAGCCTATTTCTAAGAAATGTTCCTACATATTTAGCAAATTTTGACTTTTCAGTCATAATTAACATCAATGCGTTTCCATCATACGTTTATCTTGATTCAATTATATTTCTAGCATTTTTGTACGAAAAATTGTATTTTGTGGTCAAACCTCATTCAAACTGAAAAATCTTGATGCAAAAGATTGAAATATCGCAAAATTGGAGGTTTGGGACAAAAAACACGAAAATACGTGGAACAATTGGCAAGACCGAGGACCAGACAAGCATTTAGTTCAAGAACAAAAAAAGAAAACTCAAGCAGAGTTTAAGGAAAAAAATGGGTTTGATCGTAGACAAGCTCAAACTGGGCTTTGGAAACTCCGATGATGGCAATACTGCAAGGCGTTTTTTTAAATATGCTACAATATCTGCAGAAATCACTGGAGTGGACGTGGATTTAATAAAAGAAAAGCATTATATATTAATCACGATATCATGTGGTCATGAAACTAACACGGAGAAATTTAGAAAATATGCATCAGACACTGCCGATATTTCGTCCGAAAGTGTCTATGGTACAATATGCCACCCATCCTTCATAAATATTTTATTCATGGACCAGAAATTGTATCAAGTGTTCTTGAGTATTATAGTAAGTGCTCAAGTACCTATAGGGCAGTTAACGGAAGAGCTCCAGGAAGCGCGCAATAAAGATTTAAAAAAAATCCGTGAGCATCACTCGAGAAAATCTTGTCACCAAAAATGTAAGAAGTGATATCTTTAATTTATAACTTTTGTCTAGCGAAAGGTTACTTTTGTCTAGATAACTAGCGAAAGAAAATTGCCAAAAAAAAAAGCTGGCAGTCCTCCCAATGAAGCTGTAGATCTATTCACATAATACCTCCGTCCGTGCAGCTGACAACCCAAACTGACGATCCTGATGATCAAGAAGATAGTGATGATTGTTCCGATGAATTTGATAACTATGAATATTTAAGAATGCCATTTCTACATGAAATAAATGATATTGTACATTATTTTGGATTTAATTTAATTTTTGAGTATCATATGCAGTCAATATTAATTAACGACAATTTTGAGTATCTTTGCCCCACTGTGCGTCGGTCCGGTGTTGGAAGTAATGAGCCTGACAACTTTGTTGAACAGAATTGACCCCACAGTATAATATAAGTATATATAATATTACATGTTTGACTCATATTTCAACAGTTCGAAATTAATTAAGTTTATTATTATTACAAACTTATTTATTTCGAACTGTTGAATAAATGAACTGTTGTATAAATATTTTATTCCACAATGATGTAGTGATAACTAATAACGTCTGTATAGTAAAACTACACAGTCTGACCGATCTGTATGCGTATTGTGTTGACTTGAACCCACAATGATGTAGTGGTAAACTAATAACGTATGTATAATAAACACACCGATTGACCAATCTGTATGCGTATTGTGTTCACTTTATCCCACAATGATGTAGTGATAACTAATAACGTCTGCATAATAAAACTACACATATGGACCAATCTGCATGCTGATTGTATTGACTTTATCCCACAATGGTGTAGTGATAACTAATAACGTCTGCATAATAAAACCACACAGATTGACCAATCTGTATGCGTATTGTGTTGACTTTATCCCACAATGATGTAGTGATAACTAATAACGTCTGCATAGTAAAACTACACAGATTGACCAATCTGTATGCGTATTGTGTTGACTTTATCCCACAATGATGTTGTGATAACTAATAACGTCAGCATAATAAAACTACACATATTGACCAATATGTATGCTGATTGTGTTGACTTTATCGCATAATGATGTAGTGATAACTAATAACGTCTGCATAAAAAACTACACAGATTGACCAATCTGTATGCGTATTGACTCTTTTGTGACTGTCACTTTATACAGGTGTAAAGTAAAAGCCTTCCTTATAATAATATATACACAAATTTTAAAAGGATAATTTATGTAACGTCGTTTAGAGAGCAAACTCTTTTCAAGGCCTTGCTTAGGATTCGAACCCATAAATGTTGGTAAGATCCCCAAAAAGGATTGTCTTCAAGTGTTTTTAAAAGTTGCATACGCCCCCCATATCTTTGACACTAGAAGGTAGACTATTTCACGCCACAGGAACAGCAACGACAAAAGTCGTTCTAATATAATATTGGATTGATTTGGAACAAACAATTTATTAAATGAAAAACAATTCAATCTCATAATTCTACTTCTCTCCGAAGGAACATCCCTCAGACACAGGTTCGAAGGATACGATGGAGACATCCTATTGAGGGACAGAGTTTGAAATCAACCCTTTCGAGACACTTGCCGGGGGGAGTTTAATATAATAAAATAAATTATTATTGCCCTTTTAATGTATTGGATTCTTCTAACTCTGGATTTGCCTATTTTCAATTGTAAAATATTGCTTACATGTCAGTATTGATTTTTAACTTTAGTTTTTGTATCAAAATAGTCATTTGACAATTTAAATAAATAAATAAATATATTTTCTGGACTGCAGTTACAATAGTGACAAATGAAACGATTTTTTAGGGTTCAGTGACCGAAAATCATTTTTTTGGCTTGATTAGTAAACAATTTATCTTCCCTTTACGAAGTGTTTGTAAATTTCTCAAAAATAAAGAATAAACGTGATTAAGACAATTTTTAAATTAACTAAATACACTGGAATTATGTATTTGCTATTTAAACTAGGTAAGTACCCAATAAGACAATATATTTTTTTTAGTACTGATCTGTTATATTTAAGTTACATATCATAACCATCATTTGCAAAAATATACTTGAAAATATGTGATGTATTGAAAAGAGGTTCATAAGTACCACAGAAGTGCGATGACTTTTGTTTTCGAAAAACCAAGATTATAAAAGTCAAAATAATTGATTCTCAAAACATTTAAAAGTTTTAAGCGAAATTACAAAAAAGTATTAAAGAAGTTGAAAGCAATAGAACTTTTCGTTGTCTATATGTTTTATATTTCAAAGAGAGCTTTGAATATTTTTGAATAAAAAAATGACAATTAAAGCTCTCGGACGTAAAATGATTGATATCAAAGTTAAAAAAATTATATCTAAAAAAAAAATTAAAAAAAGAGGTATTTTTGATCCAGTTTGATTTTCCCATACCGTGCATTTTATGTGGATGCTACTCAGACGTCGAAATTAAGGCTTTTAAGATGTTCTTCAGTACCCCAAGGAGTCATGTATTAAATACTTTTTGAGATCACAACCATCAAACAGGCAGTGCTCAAGGGCAGCCTTATGACAAGGAATCTTATTGTAGGGTTGTTTTAATCTAATTATAGTACTTGACATAATTACCTTAGACTTACAGACTAAGTTGAACTAAAAATGATTCATATTCACAATATTTTTTTAAAAAGATCATAAATATTCATCGTTGTGATTATCACAGTACTTGTTAGTTAACCTTTTCTATTTTAATTTTTCAGCTTTCAGTGAAATTTTCAGGGTTCTTTCAGTTTTAATTAAAAATACACAAACCCTCCACTTTGCATCGCTTCAGGAGTTGTTTTGTTAAGCTTTTTATTTACATAACAACTAAGATGCAATCTTCTCCCGGTATATATGAAATATCATCTGTTTTTACTTTTTTTGTGTACTTTCAAGTCAAATGAAAATACACCTAGATGAGGAAGACGACGGGTGCCGTCAAAAGTTCAATATAAAATATGTTAAGAGAGAAAAGATCAATAAATTGCAGGGATTATTTAGTGTGATTATATTTTATACTGCGTAATATTTAGTGTGATTATATTTTATTCAGTCAAGTTTCAATTTCATTTTAGTACTAATTTTGATGAATGGGAGAGAAACGTGTTTTAGAAAAGACTGAAAGACGTCTACTAAATGCTATAGAAATGCGTGCACTAAGAAAGAAGCATGGGGGGGGGGGACAATGGCATAACAGAAAACAAAATGAAATTATAAGAGACGAGTGTGAAATTACGACTGATGTGTTGAGTAAGATGAAAAAGAGCGCTCTGAGATGGTTCGGGCATGTTAAATTTAATTAAATTCAAAGGACAATTTTATGTAGCGCATTTTGGAGAAAAAACTCTCTACAAGGGCGCTCTGACTTGGGACTTAAACCCATTAATATTAAAGAAATCACGTCTGATAGCTATAGCAGCGCCCAAGTCAATCACGTGTAACATTATATATTGTTTATAGTTAAGGAATTAACATTATAGAGGTTTCAAGACATTGTAATTTGTTTTATCAAACACCGTTTATTCCACTTTTTATAACGTTATAACCCTACCTGTTTTCAAGTCTTTCCCCTCATCATCAGGGGAGCACAAACAAGAGTCTTATTTGCGCTCTCCTGATGACGAGGTGAAAGCCTTGACACCGGTAGGGTTATACTATTACAAAAAGTAGAATCAACAGTGTTTGACAAAACAAATTACAACGTATAACATTTTTTTGTGTACATTCTTATGAGATTATTGCTATGTGGTAATCGATTCCAATCAACCAGAAAAATGACCATGAGATCTTAAGTGAAAACCAGATTGAAAACTTTTCTCTTTTTTAAAAACTAGCGAACCCGCAACCTCCAGGTCGGTCCAGCAAACTAGGTCGGGAAGAACGGATAAATGAAGAAATAGTAATAAAATTAGTATACAATTCAAATGTTAATGAAAGGCGGGATAGAGGAAGACCAAGGAAAATATTATTGGATCAAGTAAATTATATTTTGATAGGATAAAACACAAAGAGAAATTATGTAAGTTGTCAGAAAAGGTGAAGGTTGTTTGCCGAAATAGGAAAGTCCGGCGCTCTGTTCTCTTTGTCTACGACTAAAACCAATCAAGAAACATAATAGAATATTATATACAACCTTTGGAACACCGAAATAGCCTAACATTCAATAAATTGCAATTTCGTATTTATATTATTAACACTGTGGAGGCTTAAAGTCACTGCTTATTATAATACTTTATATAAAGTGGAATAAACAGTATACGACTTAACTCGTCTGGTAGCCACAGCAGTACCCGAGCGTATAGAATGTAAATATTTCTGAGCGATCAATTCAATGCGCTAAAGGAGGGTTATAAATTATTGTAAGTGGTATTTAACTGACACATAGCAAATAACTCTTCTCATGTAGTACTGAACTAAACCGAAGTACTCCGTCCATGTAGTATTGAACTTGACCGAACATTCTGACCATGTAGTATTATTGAACTTAACCAAATCATTCTGTTAATCTAGCATTGAACTTTACCGAATAACTGTCTATTTAGTATTGAACTTGATTACTCTGTCTATTTAGTATTGATTGAACTATACCAAATCCATGTGTACATGAATTATATAGAACTTTATCTAATTACTTTATTAATATAGTATTGAACTTTACCGACTCCTGGTTCTATTTGCAACGACTTACCTCTGCGAAGCTTGCCTTTCTGTCGTATCTGTAATAAAAACTAAATATCGCTTCAAACTCAACGCGAAATATTGAATCAGGGTGCTGGAAGTAGTTTCATTTTGAGATTTTGAATAAGAGAAACGGTTCAATAACATACTCATCCACTATGTCCATGAAGTATAGAACTGTGGTGGTATGCCTGCAACTCGCTACTCGCTTCCGCTCGGTGCAGCGGACGGCTCCCCCCGCCAGTCGAGTTTACTATACGACGGCGAATGCACGCGCTTTTCTTCGATGTATTCCCCGCGCTTCTCTACCGAAACTCTTACGTTACGAATTAAACAGATAATTAACTTTAATCTATAGTGTACGTTATCTTATTGTAAATTGACTTTGTGACTGTTGTGTAAATAACGTGCATCCTCGAATAAAACTTTAATGGTGATTTAATTGTGTTTTGTTATCTACCTATCGACGGACCCAGCTGTACATAGTAACGGCTACCTACATTGGTGACCTACATTGGTGACCTACATTGGTGACACCGACCAAGAATACGACAAATACGAAATGCAATCGGATAATGTAGAAGTTTTTCGCGTCGGCGTACGTATTCCACCCTTTTGGCCCGAAGAACCGGCACTTTGGTTCGCTCAGGTCGAAGGTCAGTTTGTTCTGTCAAATATCACAAGTGACGCTACAAAGTTTTACTACGTGACTGCGCAACTGGATCACCAATATGCAGCCGAGGTGAAAGATATTATCACTGCACCACCGGATTCCGACAAGTATGACAAGCTTAAAAGTGAACTCATCAAACGGCTGTCGGCTTCGCAGGAAAAAAAGGTAAAGCAGTTACTAATGCATGAGCAGCTCGGAGATCGCAAACCGTCTCAATTCTTGCGTCATTTGCAAGATTTGGCTGGCCCGTCTGTACCTAAAGACTTTCTTAAGACCATATGGTCTAGTAGATTACCGCAAAATATACAAACTGTAATCGCGTCACAGCCCGATTTAAAGTTAGAGATGCTAGCAGACTTAGCCGATAAAATTAATGAGATCGCGCCAACGACTCCTCAAGTGTGTGTCGCAGAAGCAAGCTCATCTAATAATGTTATCAGCGACATGGCAAAACAAATAAGTGAGTTGACAAAACAGGTGCAAGCACTTTCCTCTCAAGTTAAAAATACCTCTCGTTATAGATCACACTCGCGCCATCGCCAACGTAGCCGTTCACATTCTAGGCAAACACGACCAAACTCTTCACATTGTTGGTATCATACCAAGTTTGGTACACAAGCAAAGAGATGCACAAAGCCTTGTTCGTACGAGTCGGAAAACTCCCAGGGCAGCCGGAAGTAGCGGCCAGCGACTGCTCATCACAAACAGGCCGCCTTTTCATCACCGATCGTGCATCAAAAATGGCATTTCTCGTTGACACTGGGTCAGATTTATGTGTTTTTCCTCGCACTGCTATGAAGGCGTCCTGCACGAAAACGGATTTTCAGTTGATCGCAGCTAACAACTCTATCATCCAGACATATGGCCCCGTACGACTAAGCCTAGATCTAGGCCTTAGGCGAAATTTCACTTGGAGCTTCACTATAGCTGATGTTGCTAAGCCCATAATCGGCGTAGACTTTTTAAGTTTTTACAACTTGCTTGTAGATACGCGACATCAGCGCCTTATTGATGGAACTACGACGCTATTTGTTACTGCACTTCAACAGAAGATGAACGAGGATGTGGCTTCCATCAAGGCTATTGCAGGCGAGACTGAATTCCACGAGATCCTGAGAGAATTTCCAGAGATCACCAAACCTGCAGGTACGTCAGCTCCTTCTAAGCATAATACCATGCATTTTATTAGGACTACGCCTGGTCCACCTGTTAAATGCAGACCACGTCGCTTGGATCCTGAACGCTTACGACTAGCGAAAAAAGAGTTCGAGGACTTAGTAGTCAGTGGCATAGCTAGACCTTCTGAGAGTTCTTGGTCATCAGCACTACACATGGTCAAGAAAAAAACTGATGGCTGGCGACCCTGCGGAGACTACAGAGCTCTCAACGCTCGCACCATCCCCGACAGATACCCTGTCCGTCACATCCAGGATTTTTCTCTCCAGATTCATGGATCCAAGGTATTCTCAACCGTGGACCTGGTCAAGGCCTATAATCAGATAAGGGTTAATCCTGATGATATTCCGAAAACCGCACTTACTACGCCTTTCGGCCTCTTTGAATACCCATTCATGAACTATGGTTTAAGAAACGCTAGTCAAACTTTCCAACGCTTCATCGACGAAGTGCTCAGAGGCTTGGATTTTTGCTATTCCTTCGTCGACGATATCCTCGTGTTTTCTCCATCAATAGAGCTCCATAAACACCATCTACGCCAGCTATTTAATCGCCTCAAGGAGTATGGTGTATTAATAAACACAAACAAATGCGTTTTTGGTGAATCAGAGGTAACATTCCTCGGATATCACGTCTCAACCGCTGGTACTAAGCCATTGGACAGCAAAGTTCAGGTTATTGAAGACTTTCCTACTCCAAAAACCGTCAAAGAACTCCGTCGATTCTTGGGAATGCTGAATTTTTATCGTCGCTTTATTCCCAATGCTGCGCAGATTCAAGCGCCACTCAATTCTTTGTTAGCTGGACAAAAAGTCAAGGGTTCACAGCCAGTTCACATGTCACCCGAACTATTAGCTTCCTTTGAGGAGAGTAAAAAGGCACTGGCATCCGCAACGCTACTGGCACACCCGCAAGTAACAGCAGAGCTGTCTATCACCACTGATGCATCAGATGTTGCGATTGGCGGTGTTCTTCAACAAAAAAAAAATAACAGTTGGGAACCACTTGGATTTTTCTCACGAAAGTTGAGTTCCGCTCAAAAAAAATACAGTCCGTATGACCGGGAGTTGCTAGCCGTTTACGAAACCATCAAACATTTTCGTTACATGGTAGAAGCAAGAAATTTTATAATTTTCACGGATCACAAGCCACTCACTTTCGCTTTCTCCACACCACGTGAGAAATCCTCTCCAAGGCAATTCAGATATCTGGACTACATATCGCAATTTTCGACTGACATTCGTTACATCCCTGGAAAAGATAATGTGGTAGCAGACAAACTATCCAGAATCGAGGAAATAGCCTTAGGAATAGATTACAAGGCACTTGCTCGTTCTCAAGATACAGACCTGGAACTTCAACAGTTTTTGACAAATGACTCATCGTCATTAAAATTGCAAAAAGTCGCAACTTCAATGTCGAAAATACCAGTTTATTGCGACGTTTCTACCAATTTTCCAAGACCATTTGTCACAACTAGTTACAGACGTCAAGTTTTCGACATGCTGCACAATTTAAGCCACCCAGGGCGTACAGCTACAGTGCGGCTGGTCACCGAGCGTTTCATTTGGCCAGGGATTCGCCGAAACTGTAGAGAGTGGGCAAAGGAATGCATGCACTGTCAACGGTGCAAAGTAACGCGTCACACATCCGCTCCACTTTCCACTTTTCCTAGTCCTTCCTCGAGGTTCGAACACATCCACCTCGACCTCATAGGGCCGCTAACCGTTTCGGCTGATTACAGGTACTGCCTCACCGTCATCGACAGATTTACACGATGGCCTGAAGCATACCCACTCACTGACATCACTGCCGAGACCTGCGCGAAGGCATTGGTTTCTGGGTGGATAGCTAGGTTTGGATGCCCAGCTAGAATCACTACGGATCGAGGGCGGCAATTTGAATCTCACCTCTTCAAATCTATCACGAAGTTAGTTGGCGCACACCACTATGCCACTACATCGTTCCATCCGTCTGCTAATGGCTTGATAGAGCGCCTCCATCGACAGCTGAAGGCAGCCATCATGTGCCATGCTGATTCACAGTGGACCGAGTCTCTTCCCTTAGTCCTACTTGGCATACGCAGCGCCTGGAAGGAGGATCTACAAGTTTCACCAGCAGAGCTAGTATACGGCGAACCTTTACGTTTACCAGGTCAATTTATTTCACCTACGGATGACCACCTAGCCGCCGATATACTAAACTTTTCCACAAGACTCAGCAGCTACATGGCCAAACTATCGCCTAAACCAACGTCATGGCACCGAAATGGACCATTTTATATTCCACGGGACCTTAATGAGACGTCACACGTGCTGGTGCGACAAGATCACGTTCGAAGATCGCTGGAACCACCCTATGTCGGACCATACAGAATTTTAAAACGCAGTCCAAAATTTTTCAAGCTTAATATTAAAGGCAAACCAATAAATGTTTCCATAGATCGTTTGAAAGCTGCATATACGGTAAAAGAGACTGATTTACAAGTTGAACCGACACCAATTCAAGTTCCATCATCCACCACAAATGAAAAACGTACACGTAGCGGAAGAAAAGTACATTTTCCAGATTACTATCGATCGTAGTAACGATCTCAGCGAGGGAGTACTGTGGTGGTATGCCTGCAACTCGCTACTCGCTTCCGCTCGGTGCAGCGGACGGCTCCCCCCGCCAGTCGAGTTTACTATACGACGGCGAATGCACGCGCTTTTCTTCGATGTATTCCCCGCGCTTCTCTACCGAAACTCTTACGTTACGAATTAAACAGATAATTAACTTTAATCTATAGTGTACGTTATCTTATTGTAAATTGACTTTGTGACTGTTGTGTAAATAACGTGCATCCTCGAATAAAACTTTAATGGTGATTTAATTGTGTTTTGTTATCTACCTATCGACGGACCCAGCTGTACATAGTAACGGCTACCTACATTGGTGACCTACATTGGTGACCTACAGAACTTTATCTAATCACTTTATTAATATAGCACTTTACCGACTCCTGGTTCCAATTGCAACGACTTACCTCTGCGAAGCTTGCTTTTCTGTGGTATTTGTAATAAAAACTAAATATCGCTCCAAACTCAACACGAAATATGGAATCAGGGTGCTGTAAGTAGTTTCATTTTGAGATTTCGAAGAAGAGAAACTATTCAACACCATACTTATCCATCCTAATAATTGGTAAGGTCACGTAACGAGGGGTACAATACTCACTATAAAACAGATCAAGCAGATGAAATAAATAGCAAATAAAACAGAGGACGAGGCTACGTCTCTTGGCTTAAGGAGTAGTTTGGGTGCAGTTTTATCGAGTTGTTTGGAGCTGCAGTGAATAGACCAAAGATTGGTATGTTAATGCCCCCCTTCTCTGATTGCAGACGGCACCTTCAAAAAGACGAAGAAAAAAATATTTGCATATAAAGGCACCACGAAACGAAAACGTTTGAAGCCCACTGTCCAAGAGTGTATATTATGGATGTTTTGATACATAACATATTCTGCCTTTGGTGATAAATCGCGGATACAATTTTTTTTTGTTAATAAACATTAACCTATTCAAGTACAGAGTGATCTATAAGTCGTGTTTTTGTTTCAAACATTGATAATTTTTTTCAGTAACTTTAAAAGCCATCCTTTTGTAGTTCATCTTCCCTTGGTAACTTTTGTATCTTTTTTTTAACCAAATATCTTTTTCTGAATATATGCAGACGCGGAGAAGTTTCTAATTAAATCGCCGCAGCCGCTACTTTCTTAGCCTTACACTCATATTTGGTAATACTATATATTTAATCTATCAAATAATAGTGTGTTCGAATCCCAATTTAGATCCCTCTTTAGGATAGTCTTGTCTCTAAACAGCGTTAAATAAAGTGTTCTTTTATTATTAAATTTTATTTTAAAGAGTTAACAGAGAAACTTTATTTCACTTAAGAATCAACTATTTTGATTAAGAATCAATTTATTCGAATACAACGTGTACTTATTATTTTGCGCTTGCATTTATAGTGAAATTTTACACTGTCCCAGCAACCTGACGATTCGCGTATTGACACCGTTATTACATCTTTTTTAATTAATCTTCCTCACTCTGGAACAATGAATTCCGCTCAGCGAGCACTTTTTAATAAACGCAAGACACATACTATACTGCTTTCTTTATTTTAACAAGGAAGATAGAATAAAAAATAAAACACAATATCTTTTACATTTTTCATTTATTTCTCTATAGTTGCCATCTTTGCACCGTCGTTTCTTTAGTCACACTTTGTTTTTATGTACACTCATATTGTTTCTTTTCCTTATGACATATAATAATACATTAATACTTAACTTAGATTAAAATATTTCTAATTTTATCTATATATATTTTTAACATACAGGAATACCTTAATAAATTTATGTTCAATTTAAAAATATTTTTTTAAGATTTCAGATTGAAAAAAAAGAAGGTAATCAGAATTGTTTTTTTCTTATTGTATTTTTTAATTATTTTTTTTAAATAAATGTGAAATAAACCCATCAGACGTATTAGACTGAAAAAAAATTCTAGCATATTTTTTTTTATATATTTGAAACTAGTGGACACACCCAGTTTCGGCTGGGTGTATATATACTCGTACATAGGCGAAAGTTGGTCTATCAAGTCGTTTATGTTGCTATATTTATACTCGTAAGAGTCAAATCAAATACAAATACATCAGACAAAATCAAATACACCTAACATCAACTTAAGTTGATGTGTTAGGTGTATTTGATCATATCAACTTTTTTCTCTCCCTGTAGTTTTTTCTTTGTCTCGCTTTTGATTTTATTTTATACTTTTTCATTGTACTCGTATTATGATCGATTTTGACTTTTGATTACGCTTAAGTTATGCACTTCAGAATGTATGCAACAAAGTGTGGAAGATGGCCCCGAGACTGGACGGAGTCTCAGTTTATCCCGTTACATAAAAAGGATTCAACAAGGAAATGTGAGAACTATTGTGTGAGGTTATGATGTGAGGACCATTGTGATGTGAGGAACAAATGTGAGGACCATTCTCTCATATCACCTGCAAGTAAAATACTGATTTGTATAATAAAAAAAAACGTCTAAGGCCTCACAAAAGCTAGTAGATACCAATAGTAGAGATGATTTGTTAAGGGAAAAGGGAAGAGATAGCAAATCCTTAAAACTCGAAACATGAGAGCAAACTCCTAGGCCTGGAATCAATAGGCCAAAAACCAAGCTTAACACGTGATAATAGACCGCAATAACACCCTGCCACCAAATACGTTATGCTAGAATGGTCTAGAAGTGGTTACTGATTTTATTTACTTAGGCTCTAGTATTACTAACAGAGGATGCGAGGCTGAGGTGAAAGGAAAAACTGGAATAGCAAAAAAATGCGAATTCAAAGCTGGAACATATTATATCACGACGAAACCGATAACTATAAAAAATGCGCCTAGTTGTCTCTCGTCTTTGCAATATTCATGTATGGCGCGGAGACTTGGACTCTGAGGGCTAGCAAGAGACGTAGATACATTTGAAATGTGGTGCTGGAGAAGTATGTTATAAACTTCATGAACAACAAGGTAACGTAACGCCTCCATTTTCGAAAAACTAAGAACCACCGACAGATTGTCGACAATATGTCTTCGGCGAGTCCTCTGATTATTTGGGCACAATGCTCGTGGGCAAGGATACAATTTGGAGAGATTTGTGGTTACTGGAAGAGTGAAAGAATGACGTACAAGAGGAAAAATCTCAATGCTGATCAAGTGAGGGACGCAACTCGACTACCCTTAACAATTGCCCTTCGAGCCGCGGAGTTTAGGGATGAATGGAGAAAAGTCGTCAGAAGCAATCACGAGAGTCACGATGCTTGGTCATGAGCTATACGACATAATGGATGGAAACTATGAACACATATGTTGCATTTTTTCATAAATACTCGTATTTTGTTTGTATGTGACTACTTTTTATTTGTATGCCAAAAGTGACGTTCTGTGCGGTACGGTGAGGGCTGCCCGTCTTGAGGCGGTCCCGTACTGCATTAAAAACTGTGTGTATTGTTATAATTTTATACGGTCATATTTTTCATAAGATTCGAAATTAATGAATTTGCGGAACAATTTAAGTGGCGATAGTATTAGATAAAACACGACTACGCTGGTATGGGCACGTGCAACGGCGGGATGAAAGGTCTAAAGACAGCCACGAATTGGGAATTCTTTCATAAAAGCAAAGGGACACACAAGATGAGCCTGCATAAGAAAGTGGAGGAATACATGAGGATACTCGGACTGTCCTCATGTGATTGGCGAGATCGAAAGAGATATAGGAAACGGATCCAAGCAGACAATTTCAAATAGATGAGACGAAGCAAAATAAAATTAGAAGAACATTGTTAAATTTTTTGACACACACACTAGCACTTGTCGTTTGAAATATTTTGACATGCACGCTAGCACTTGTCGTTTGAAATATGTTGACATGCACACTAGCGCTTGTCGTTTGAAATGTTTTGACTATTACGTGTCGTTTGAATAGTTTTATTGTGACTGTATCTTTTTATTTAGTACAAATGAAATTTTTATAATAGGTTTTTTTTTTGTTTTGGAATATTTGAATATTTTAATCAATGAAACACGCACAACTTTTATTTTTTAAATACAGTTATAAGGTATATTGTACTGTTGATAAATAAATAAAGCGAATATCATATAATATTTGACATATTCATGCATCAAATTTATTATTACATAGCTTCCTTGTTGACGATATCCGATGATTTATACTGAAGACAGTTAATAAATGTAAAGAAATTTTGATTAGATCTAAGCCCAGTGATATCAAAGTAGTGCTATCCACAGGACATGCATTCTCCACAGAAACTAATCCCAGCTATATTAATATTGTCCTGCATTGTTTAAAAGTCGTGCACGTGCGTTAGAAGAAGGTACACTCTTACTGGGAATAAGAGTAGAACAAGGGACAGACAAAAAAGAAGACAAACATTTTTTTTGTTATTTTTTACATACATATGAGTGACAACTTATTTTAACATTGTACCATACATGCATAGGTACACACATATATACCATTTATGACATCTCCCTATCGGGGTAGGCATAAAATAAAGAAAACCATATTTTCTTATCACCACCCACATCTTTCGCTTCTTCTACACCCATTCCCCTTCTCATACAGCTCCTCCAATTCCTCTGACGTTTTACATATTATCCTTCTTTCAAAATATCGTAAACTTGATCCAACCATATTTTCCATGGTCTTCTTTATTTCACTCAACACATCAGCCTTAAGTTTAAACGCAACTTGCTGGGTTGTTTAATCTCCAAGCTTTAAGCCACTGTATAAGTAAAATATATTTTGCGCTGCGAGTCATTTCCCTTTTCCTGTGATGTCGGACCATCAGCCCGTCGTCACCATTATTCTTTTGACACTCAGGTGTGTCGCCACCGGAGAAGAAGTCCCTTTGGGCAGTTCCTTCTTCGTCACTATGTGACATCGTGGGTGAAGGAGGGTGGGTGGAGATTGGGTTGAACTGAGCCGATGTTGAGTTTACAATAAATGTTAAGAAGGAATTCATCCAAACCAAGCTTCATATTTGACGAGTACGTAACACCTCATACAGTTGACAAGTGACCTATCTCCTGATCTCTATTTCTTTCAACACAGGCACACACCTTTCAACGCCACGTCCATACACCTCAATATGCATACTCTGCTATTATAAATACTTTCAATCTGTTCTGCTTCAGATTTTGACCCATCTAGATCGTACCACGTTTTTCTCAACGTCTTGTATAGATTATATTTCTGAAATCTTTCCCCATTCATATTTTCTACCTGACCGAATTATTTAAAAAAATGATAAGTGAATATCAATGTTTATTATAAAATGTTGAAAAATTTAACAGACTCATATCATCACGCCATTTTCTTGTCGGGGTAGGCAGGGAGGACAGATCCCCCGAATATCCGATCTCAACACTCATTCTTAGCCTATTCTATATTCATACACCTATCACACATTCCTCAGTCTTTTTAAGTTTTCTTTTTTTCAAATAATCATTCTCTTCGTCCAACCATACTTTCCATGAGCTTCTTCTACCTCGTCTTCCACTAATATTCCAGCATAATACATATAAATATAATAATTAAAATAACTTCTGTGATAAAATAATGTATGCACTCATAAAGACTCATAAAAAAGTCATCATAATAATATTGTATAAAAAATGTAACTGAATTAAACAATTTTAAAATAAAAATATTATCTAAATAAATCTCAACAGATTTATTACTTTTTAAAAATGAAAATATTTAGCTATTTAACATAAATAAATACCTTAAAAATTCCACTCGTATTTTATAAATTACGCACTTAATTTTTTCTAATTTTTGGTAAATTTTATTCTTTAATTCCCATTAAAATATTAATTTCAAAAACGAATTTGAAGCTTGTAAAGAAAATCAGATTTTATCAAATTCTTTTCATCTGAAAAAGAAAGCTTTTGAATATTTATGGGTGACTATATTTTAATATTTTGTGGGATTCAAAATAAAAAAAAATAATTCAATGTATTGCACTTTTTCATAATTTTTTTGTGTTTAATTCAAGTCGTTGTAGAAGACTGAGAAGAAGATGGAGTAAAAAAGTGAGGAACGTTTTGCCAGTAAATATTATACTTGAACTGGATTAAGTTGGCATGGAGGAGGGCGGTAGCAATGTTGGAAGGGGATAAATAATTAATGTACAGTATATAAAATCTAGTTGGTAAGGCGTCTGTCTTCCAACCCAGGAATTGTGGATTAGATTCCTATTGGTACTTAATTTTAAAAAAAAATGTTTCATTCTGGTTTTCGCTTAAGGCTCTTTAATATATTTCTCGTTGGTTGAAATAGATTACCACATGACCAAAATTTCGCCTGATTATATTGTACACAACAATTCATCTATCCTATTATATAGCTTATGACTGCATTGTGCCTCTCATAATAGCTCTTGACGACTTCGCTCCATCATCCCTACACTCTGCAGTTCGAAGATAATTTGTTAAGTGTAGTTGAATTGCGTCTCTCACTTGGTCAGACCGACGCATTTGAGCTTTTCTTTTCCACGCTTTCTGTGACCGCAATTTTCTGCAATCTGTCTCTTTGACCGCGAGCCATATGTCCAAAGAATTGAAGATCACGGGATCTACGACGGCGTAAACATATTGTTGACAATCTGTATATGACTCTTAGTTCTTCGACAATTGTTACGTTCGTTTGCTTTGCGTTCGATGGAATTCGTCATATCTTTTTCCAGCACCAAATTTTAAAAATATCTATTCTACAATACGTCTTTCGCTTACTCTCCGAGTCTACGTTTCTACACCGTTCATAACTATTGCGAAGACATGAGACTTCACTAAACGTGTTCTCACTGTGATTTGATAGTTTTGCTCTTCGATATCTTTTACAGCTTTTACATCACACTCTTCGTCACTCTTTTTCTTCACCTCCCTTCAAGACTGACTGACCTAGTGTTAGAATACTGGAGCCTGAGTACACAAAACTTATAAACCACGTTTAAAACAATTGATCGCAGCATGTTACTGCGGTCAATAATAATCATCACGTTGTTTTGATTTATTGATTTCCTGGCCAAGGGTTTCTTGTCTCGTGTTTCACTTTTTGAAGAATTGTAACAATTTCTATGTCTGATGTGCAAATTAAAGTTGTATACCACCCAACGTATTGTTTAAAATGAACGCATTTCTACACCTTTTATTTGGCTCTTTTCAGTATTCTTCTATATCTACGTTTCACTTCAATATATCAAATTTGCTACTAAAATATCGTTATCGTAGCAGATTTTAATACTGTCGGAATCGAGTATATATATTTTAGTATCCCATTGACTTTGTTTCCTATCGCTATATATCGTTGAATATCTCTCAAAACTGAAGAGTCATTCACAATGGCATTTAATAGATATTCAATGATGTAAATATTAACGATTTATTAATCTTGTGTAAGGATATTTTTTAGCTTAAAATTGTCTGCAGAATATCTAGTTTAGAACTTTTGGAAATATAAAATGTATCTCATGTCTTTTGGTAAAAGTGCAATATAAAATTCAATTGAACTTTTCTTGCAGAAATAATGGTCACTCTACTTAAATATTTTGTTTTTTTTTTGTATTGCTGATAATGTAAAAGTTAAAGTTGAGTATTTTATTAAACGTCTTTTAAATGTCTCGGACATAAATATTTCATGTTATAAAAGGAAATAACCACCCATGTCCAAAGCAAAAGTTCTATAGTCGTTTACAGATAGCGCGAAAAAGTTTTAATTATAAAAACTTAACTGAGAAGTACTAAAATCGCCGAGTTCTTTCTTAGATTAAGAAAGACGATAAAAAAAAATCATAATTTTTTTTTTAAAACGTGGACATTTTTTTTATGTTCATTGATTTATTTAAATACATCCCACGGATTAATTGCTTTTTAAGCAATTTTCTCCAGCTGATTTTTTTTAATTTAAAAAATATTGTCGGTATTGAATAAATATGACAATGTCTTTAAACTGTAATATTTGATTGAAAGCAAGAAAAGTCCATTTAAAATATTATATAAATTTCAAGGAAAACAGGTACAGTGGGGACAATTTTATTGGAGCTAGAGAGGTAGAATATTCTGTGATAAATTAATAATTTTTTAATTTACAAGGATGAACAAATCCTGTTTTAATTTGTTTTGTCAAACACTGTTCATTCCACTTAATATAATGGTATAATCCTACCAGTTTCAAGGTTTTCACCTCATTATCAGGGGAGCACAAATAAGTCTTGTTAAATAAATTATTTGCAGCATTTCATTGATATGGATGAACGACGCGTATTCTTATTTGTTTAGTCAAACATTCTATTGAATATAACGGTATAGCCCCACCGGTTTCAAGATTTTAACATCATTATCAACACAGACATGTATTGTTAAATTAATAATTTATTGCTTTTTTAATTGATAAGGATGAATGATTCCTTTTGTTATTTGTTTTGTCAAATACTTTTTATTTCACTTAATATAACGGTATAATCCAACCGGTTTCAAGATTTTTACCTCATCATCAGGGGAGCAAAAATAAGTCTTGTTAAATTAATCATTTACAGCATTTTTAATTGATAAGGATAATCAACTCCTATTGTTATTTGTATAGTCAAACACTGTTTATTATACTTAATATAACCTGTTGGGCTATACCGTTATATTGAGTGGAATAAACCGTGGTTGACTATGTATACAAATTACAATGTCTTGAAACCTCACAATGTTGATGCTCTAACTCTAAATAATATACTCGTATTGTCATCGTTGCTGGACCTCATTTTCAATACAAATAACGAAATTAGGTTATCATAGATACATTTTATAAAAAAATACACCATCTACCACAAATAATCGAACATGCTTAACCAAGAATTTGACCGGCCACAAAGATTGTGGTGTATTCTAAATCTTCTAAGATGTATCTAAGGTTACGGTGCACACGTATTGCATGTGTGAGGTTTTAAATCTCTGCTGTGTTCACGTATGGAGTGGTGTCGGCCACATCGTGGAGAAACGTCCAATATATTTATTCTCGGAAAGACTGAAAGAGATTCATCGAACTATTTCTTAGGTTGTATGGTAGATAAGAATATCTTAATATAAGAATGTGACAGGATAAGAAGACGAAAGAAGAAAAAGGTTTAGGTTGCATGGTAGATAAGAATATCTTAATATAAGAATGTGACAGGATAAGAAGACGAAAGAAGAAAAAGGTTTAGGTTGCATGGTAGATAAGAATATCTTAATATAAGAATGTGACAGGATAAGAAGACGAAAGAAGAAAAAGGTTTAGGTTGCATGGTAGATAAGAATATCTTAATATAAGAATGTGACAGGATAAGAAGACGAAAGAAGAAAAAGGTTTAGGTTGCATGGTAGATAAGAATATCTTAATATAAGAATGTGACAGGATAAGAAGACGAAAGAAGAAAAAGGTTTAGGTTGCATGGTAGATAAGAATATCTTAATATAAGAATGTGACAGGATAAGAAGACGAAAGAAGAAAAAGGTTTAGGTTGCATGGTAGATAAGAATATCTTAATATAAGAATGTGACAGGATAAGAAGACGAAAGAAGAAAAAGGTTTAGGTTGCATGGTAGATAAGAATATCTTAATATAAGAATGTGACAGGATAAGAAGACGAAAGAAGAAAAAGGTTTAGGTTGCATGGTAGATAAGAATATCTTAATATAAGAATGTGACAGGATAACAAGGCGAAAGAAGAAAAAGAACCGTTTTCAATTTCAATTATGAAATCGGAAAATGTTGAAAAAAAGTTGCAGAACTTTGATACGAATAACGAACGAGGGCCACTTTAGACACATACGAAAAAGATCAAAAAGCCACTTATCACAAATAATGTTGGTATTTGAGAGCTTGTGAAAATCCTTGATATACACTATTTAGTGGTAGTATATTGTACGTATATACTGATACGAATGTAGGGTGTATGATGAGGAGTTATCGAATATGACTATGATGCGGTTGAAATTGTGAATGTGATTGCTTGGGATTAAAATGTGTGTAGGAATGTAGTGTTTCTGCTAAGCATTTAGGACAAATATAAGATTTTCAATATTAAAGAAACAAACAATTTCATTACAGGTCTTTCCTAGTGAAGCGGTTCTCATTTTTAATAGACAATCCACCAAACTAGGATGATTTGTGCCACCAAATTCAAGTCATTATGCAATTACGAGTATATTCATTAACATAATCAAACAAATTTAAAAAATTGACAATCTTAGACAATTTAAAGTTTCAACTGATTAAGCTTAAAAAATATAACAATCGATGTTTAAGTAGGAAAGTTCCACGAGAAAGAAAAAGAAACGCAATATTTATTGAACGCGGTAAATGTATGGCTTTCAGTAAATCAAATCTGTCTCGCGAAGGGCAACTGAAAAATACATGTCCATCTGGGGGATTTCGGGGTTTCGTCATCCGGATCGCACTCGCAGCAGGGATTTTTCATAATATCCATTCTGTATTGGTGACAAGCTAACACGCAGTGGCCCGTTTGCAAACGATACATGGCAGACATTTCCATTTCGTTCATTTTTAAACCGTGGTTTCAAAGGGACAGTTTGTTGGATTGATTTATATCTACAGTCCCTCTATCAACAAGCCATATCCCAACCCAACACCCATCGATGTCAAGTATCATATTTAATTTTATTTAAAAGAATCGTTTCTTAGTAACTACGAAATAGAAGGTCTTTAGAATTGTTATGTACTCTTTAATTCGCCTTTCTATAAAAATTTTTTTTTTAACCTGGCTTGTTTATTGCCATGTGGCAATCTCTTCCAACCAACCAGAACGATGTTTTTATAGGCCCTAAGTGTTAACCAGACTGGAATCCATTTAAAAAAATCTGGGTTCCAGCGGGGATCGAACCCGCAACCTCCGGATCGGCAGACAAGTGTCTTACCACCAGGCCACGGAGGTCATTCAAATTTTAAATGTCATATTGAGGATAGCAAAATTATAAAAAAAAAATACAGCGTATTATTGACTATCATAAAGAAAATCCCTAGCAGCAGAAGATTACCAGGAAGACTGGCGAAAAGATGGAAGGACAGCTGGACGTCTTCATCCCATTATAGCCCACCGTCACAAACAGGTCATACGACCTAGACCACGAGGAATAAAAAGAAGAAGATGAATAAAGAAATTAGGAAATATAAAAACAAGGAAATAAGCTCAAAAACACTTGAAAAGAAAATGTGAAAGGTCAATTATTTTAGTTCATTCATCCACTTAAAAGGGGAGGGAAATATTTTTTTTTAGTTTTCTCCGACAGTCAGACAAATAACGAGAATTCCAATTTGATAATTTCTTCAATCTGACAAATACAAGAAATAAAATTTTAGTTTTCAAGATTTTTTTAATGTTTTGAAAAAGTCTCCACACAAAATTAATGTGTTTTCTTGAGTGTTTTCCATTATTGGATTAATGGACGTTGAGGAGCTGAAGGAAGTATGCCTTGATAAGAAAATTTACTACTCCGTTCTCTGTGTCTATCCCGACAGAGAAATAACATAAATTTGTTAAATAAATTTTCTAATATCGATATTTTCCCCGTGTAGTGATAGAAAACATAAGCCGATGGGGCACTAAAATATAAACTCAAGCCGGACAGTAATCTGCAAAGATGATGGTCCAAAATAATATTTTGGTGCCAACTGTGTGTACGGGAGTGAAATGAAGACGGATTAAAATACTGATGGGACCCGAATAAATGCTGTAGAAATGCGTGCATAGATATAAATACATGGAGTCACAATGTTTGATAGAATACTGAATGAAGGGATAAGGGATAAATGTGAACTTAAGGTTAATGTGTTAAGTAAGATGAAGAAAAGCACGCTGATGCTCTTTGTCCATGCGGAATGAACGAATGAAGAAATATAAACAAAACAGATACATTGCGCAAATGTTAGTGTAAGGCGTGTGAAAGGAAGACCAAAAAAACTATGGTATGGAAGAACAGCTCAAGATTGACGTTGGAGTGGTGAAGGAATCCTCGACTGCGAGGCCCAGCATCAATGATGACGATGCTATATTTAGACTTTATAATTTATTTGTTTTCTTGTTAGTGAAACGTGCATCAAATATAAAATAAATATGATGGTGTATCAATCCTTTTATTATTGACAAAAATTGAATTGATACAAGGAATCCAACAGAGTTAGTTGATGTTCACAATATTCAGAGATAATTGGATGGTATGTGTGGATTAAATTCTGTCAGTTTAAACTTTATCTCAATTATTAGAAAACAATATTGCCAAGCATTTGATCCATATAATCCTGTTTCAAATAGAGTCACAAAGCCCCTCTATATTGAGCCGGGAAATTGATAGATTATTCCCTGCGCTCAGTCGCATTCATTATCGGTAAGTACAATACAATATCATACTCGTAATATAGATTTGAGCCTTTGTTTAACCACAATGTCGAGAGTTAACTGGGAGAGTTCATTTATTTGATATCGATCATCAGGTTTGATCGGTTTAAAATGTTCGATTCCAGATGGTCTGAAAAAAATTCTCAGAAATATCACTCAAAGTTGTTGTTTAAGGTAAATGTCATTAGAACCTATTGCAATGTGTCTCATGACGTGATTTCCTGAAAAATTCAATGCCCTTTCTTCGGTCATGACTGGAAGATTTCTAAACTACCCTCGATTAAAAGTTTACCAGCGCATAATGAAATATTCTGATAGATCTATGCATTTAGTTGAGAGAAATGGGGGAGAACCTATAGGGTCCCATAAAACTGCAAATATTATTTCTTGTTACACATAGACGAAGTCGACCTAATACTTGTGGCTGTAGAAGGGGTTTATATTCTTTTATGCGGTACCATTGGTGCCATATGTGGTAAGAAAGGGAGATGCGGTTTCCAGTGGATTATATATATTGTAAATTTTCGACAAAGAAATTATAAATTAATCTGTTAATCAAACAATCCGTTTAAAAGTATCAACCTATTATTTCATGTTCATTTGTTCTCAATAAGATAACAGGCAAACACTTAGTCTATCGGGGTCATGACAAATAATAGGCAATTCACTCAAGGATATATAATTTGCCACTGTCCACTTGAACTTAATTGGTTATGAAAGTCTTATTTTTTTATATAATATATATTAAACTTGTCATATAAAACAAATAAAAAAGTATAATGTGTTAAAAAGTTTTGCTAACGTCCGTTGATATGAAATAAATAGAAAAAGAAGTCTTTAGGATTTAGCAGGATAAACGTTGCGCACTTCTGAGAGTATCTGTAAAGTATTGCTGTAACTACTTTTTACATAAAATTCTTGAGTAGCATGCTATATAAGATTTAAAACTACCTGTAACAATGCTAATTAGATTTTACAATACTGTCTTTTGCATATAAAGTTCACTTCAATCATATATTTTTTTAAATTGTTAACAATGTACATAATAATTCTAATATAATTATAATATTTTAGATTACAACTCATTTTTTTTGTTACAATTATTTGTTATATCTTTATAAGTCAGGTTAGATTTTTATATACATATAAGCGTTTAGAAATTATATTTCTTCCCCTCGTCATAAGTCAACTGAAAATTCTATATTACAAAATAATACTTATTTACAATATATAATATAATCATTTATTTAATTACAAATTTACAAATATTTTACAAATTAGAATTATGCATAGAATAGGGATACCAGTATTTTTCTAAGAAAATATAGTTACTATATTATCTCGCATATTAATTTTAAAAAGAATTGAGCTCTGCAGATTTTTTTATTACTCGTGCCACAATGACATTTAGACAGAAATGATTAAATTAAAAGGTCAGAAAGCATTTTTCGTTATCTAAAGTTTAACTAGGAGGGCATATAATTATGAGGAAGTTTCTTTCAGCCAACCAGAAAGATGTTAAAATATCTGAAATTGAAAAAGGACGTAGAGCACCGTACTAACTTTATATCAACCTGGATAGAGGCTTTTTGTGGTATCCAGATTGGTGATTGATTTGAAATAATTGGGCAATTGATTGATTGAATTGAAATAATTGGGCAATTGATTGATTGAATTGAAATAAAACCACAAGGATATTATTTTGGTCCGTTATTTTATAGATCGAAAATTTTGCGCACTTATGACGCCGTTTGTGGCAGTTTATGATAACTGATTTCCATTAAATATGATAGTTGGAGTTCTTGTAAAGCTGCTGCCTTCTAATCTACGACGCAAAGATGTCTTAATGAGGTAGTACTAAAATGTGTCTAAATGATGCGCTATTAATACGCGTGGCTGTTTTCAGCCCTTGTCTGACTTGACTTAGATCCAGACGACCTTTCTGGATCGAAGGACATCTTTGATAAGCTGAGGAATGCGATCTCATCAGATATCTCGCGACAGCAGTGGAATCGGCCCTTGATAGCAAAGCTCCACATTGTGAGTGACACAAATGTGCTTTTCGAAGAATTTCACCTGTTACGAAAAGTAGTTTGAATTATTTTAGATGCAGGGAACACGCCTTGTGTATGCAAGATTTAATTGATTTCTAATTCTGCTTTGAGTGGATTTGTCCAGACTGTCGGTCTCATCGTGGAGTAGTGTTTAATGTGTAAATTCTCAGGAGACTGGAGGAAATCCATTGGGCCACTACTAAGGCTATATGATAATAAACTAACTACAACTTTGAGAGTGAAACCATACGAGAGAAGAAGATTAAACGGTTTTAATTATTTTTCCTAAATCAGGTAATTCCAAATTGTGTTGATATCTTTTTCTACATCTTAAATTAAACAAGTGGTCTTATCCTCAATACAGCCTCTCTTAAAATGTTGACTCACACTTATTTTTTCTAGGCCTCATTTGTAAAACTATTTAGGTATTAAATTTTATCCGTTAGGTAAAATTCAATACCTAAATAATTTATAGATGTAAGAAAACAAAAAGAAAAGTAATTCCCCTCTCCAAATTTAAAAAGCTGTTATAAAAAAAAAAACAAAAAAATACAGGACTGTTTCCAAACACGGAAATTCTGGTTGGATGGAAGAGATTTCTGGGATGGCTATAATCCTACTTTATTGTATTCAAAATACAAAAAGAGTTTGTTGTTTTACATACATATAAATTTATATTCAATTTGGTAGTTAGTTCCCTTTTATGTGCATAATTTCAATATTTATTATCTTTGGTTTATTTTTCATAAGGTATAACATACATGTATATTTTATATTGAAAAAATTAACAATTTCAATTATTTGTTAAAAGGGTGACTAGAAATTTAACTTGAAAGCATTTTTAACGATAACTATTTGAGCAAAAAACTTAATCATATTTAGGATAACTAATGCCTACTTATAGTTGAACCTGTATGTAACAAAATGTTTCTTTTGATAAAGTAATAATTTTTCTACATTAATATACATATTTTCTTTAACCTAAGAATATAAAAAGCATTGAATTATACATAATTTGAGCGCCCTTTAGGAGAGTTTGCTTAATAAACGGTGCTTTATAAATTGTCCATAGTTATTTTGTTGATTATTGAAGTTTGCCGCTATACATTATTAATTCAATTTGAATAATGACCCTCATAGCTTGTTTGGTAAGATAATTATCCTCCGATTCGAAGGTTGCGGTTCGATTTCTATTTGTAAATTATTTTTTATAAATATATCCCTCTTGTTTTTACTCTAGACTTTTTGAATTCATTCCTGGTTGGGTGTCAAAAATAGCGGTTATCCGCTATTTTTGACACTCAACAAGTCAGAAGTTATTTTTGACACCCAACTAGTCAGAAGTTATTTTTGACACTCAACAAGCCACAAGTCAGAAGTTAAAGCGCCCTTTAGAACAGTCCGCTGTTTAAACGGCATTGCATAAATTGTACTTTTATTAAAATTATTATTATGAGAGATTGTCACATGACAATGAACCTGCCAGTTTGTACTATATACAACGAAAGTAGACAATAAACCTGTCTTCAGACCCGAGGATGACGGGTCCGGTTCAAGAAGAAACCCATTTGTTAAAAAAAGGTTTTCTGGATTGCACTTTAACATCTTTTAGTTGGTTATAAGATATCTCTACATGGTAATAAATTCACCAGACTGTACTATAGTATATACAACGAAAATGTAATACACTACAAAACATGTTTTTATATTTTTAACTATAGATTTAAGAAAAAAATCTGATACAATAGATATTGATTTAATACAGAGACAATACAGAATAAATATATTTTTACAAGTAACTATTACAGTAAAACACGATAAGTACATGAATTTCACAATTTCGATATCTTTCGTATCTCAGTAGACAAATTAATGATTGAGCTCTGTGATAGAAGTTGTAGATATATAACTGAGCCATTTCACTGGTAATAAGGAGTAATTATTGCACTTTCTACTATTTTGAGAGTTTTATCTTAACTATGATAATATGTTTTACATTTGTTTGATGCAGTTGTGTAACAGCTATATAAAAAATAAAATAAATAAAAAAAAACAAATTAACCCTTTGGTTTGTTTTGCGTTAAAACTATTAAATTTGTAAATGTTGGATTGTGAATAATAAATAATCAATAAATTGAAAATTTATTCGTAACCAAATAAACATTTAAAAAATATGTCAATCTTTTATTTAAAATTTGAGTCCTTTGAGTAAAAACATCGTTAGAAGAATTTGTTTAATTAAACAGTGCAGCGAAATATCATTGATCGAACATAACACAGGAACTTTAGACCAGATTTATAGGAAGAGATAATGTCAAAACAAAATGAAAACTATTATTGAATCAACATCATGCAATAGATAATACCGCTATTGAAATTAAAGACAATATGTTAAGGCAATAGAAAATAATATAAATATGTGAGAGATAAGCTATCAAAAGGTCTTGACTTATCCCATGACTTTCTCCCGATCGAGATACACTTACCAATAGGAATGCAAACTCAGCCGCAAAGATGACAGATATTGTTAAGCCCATGCCCTATATCAAGTGAACATATCTTAACGAAAATATCAAGTCATTTTAATGTGTTTTAATTTTTTTTTTCTGAAATAATGTCTTTTCAAATATATCTAAATAGATTATATGTGGGTAGGACCTTTTTGCGTTTATGAAGGGTCTTTCAAATTGAGCGTTTTTTAAATTCTTTGATAAAACGCAGATAGCATCGCGGACTTGCCTAGGTCTTGTGACATTTGAGAAGTGTAAGTGTATGATTTATAAAAATTGAGTCGTATACAATATAGTATTGTATTCACCGGAAACGGTGATGTTACTAGGCCACCAAGATCATGTGATCTGACACCGTTGGACTATTTTCTCTGAGGTTACGTAAAAAACCAGGTCTATAAGAATTACCCCCAATCAATTCCTGAGCTGAAGGACGAAATTAATCGCGTGATTGATGAGTTAGAAACGCAATTATGCCAAAATGTCATCGAAAATTTTGACAAAAGAGTGGACATCTGTGGAGCTGCAAGAGGTGAACATTTGGCGGATATTGTTTTTTGTGTCTAAATGTCGTACATTATACTTCAATGACCAATAAAAAGTTTTTTGAAATCAAAGCAAATTGTGTGTTTTATTCAAGAATTAAAAAAAATAATTTAAAAAACCCGCTCAATTTGAAAGACCCTTTATATTGTATTATTATAAGATTGAATATAAAATAATACATTTTTTTTTCAAATACATTTAAACTTGTATGTTACAAAAATACCATTTTTAGTATTTATTTATGTTTCTTATTTACGAATAAATCTTATTTTTCTAAGAAATATTTGATACAGAGTAAAATTAATGAAAATGTAAACAAAACTATTTAAAAAATCTTTCTATAATACATAAATGTACAAATGGTAGCCTGTAATATTCAATAAGACTCCAGGATGAACCATCCTTTAGATTTCCCTCAGGTCTCGGGACCGTTGGGTTAATCTCTCAACGCCCTTAAAATAAATAGTTACAAAAACCATATATCTCCTGGGAGCTGGTTCAGCCACAAGTTCAAAGAACGTGAATGCCTGACCGTGAACCACCCTGGATGGAGGTATATTATGATATTCCTGTGTTCCTGAAGAAACGTAGGTTGATAATGAAAAAAACAGGTATATAGTAGAGTAGAAAAAAATAGGTAAATGATATAGTAGAGTAGAAAAAAAGTAGATAAGTATATAGTATATAGTAGAAAAAAAATAGGTATATATTCTTGAAATTATTAATATTCAGGCGAAACATTTTTTTAAGTTATCAAAATTAAATTGTCCTGTAAATTTTTTTTAAAGGATGTTAGATGGCATTTACGTAATTTTACGTATTTAATATAAGCACTTTTATGTACTTTCAATAAAATTATGCAACAAAAAAAATTTATTCTTTAAATTTATTTAAATATTAAACTTGATATTTGAGTGATTAAATAACTATATTTCTTTGTTTTTATTTGCATATTTAAAGTATTATTAAAAAAAAACAATTTAAATCGAGTTTGAATAAAGTTAACGAGCATTGTCATGGTAAAAAGTCATAATATAGCTATAATATATTATTAAAAAAACAATTTTTTTATACTGTAAATAAGACATGCAAACAAATTGTACACTTCAATTATAGAAAACTTATTACCTATTAAATATAAGAAATTCAACTAATTTAACTAAGTTTTGCATTTTTGATTATTAATTATTTTTATACTCTCAAACCTTTAAAAAACATTTCCGCTTTTTATTCAAACATTTCATTTTATCAAAATTTTCAGTTGATTGTAAGATATTAAAATAATTTTATTCTTCCTTATAACTCTATAAAGTCTCTTCGCCTATACACCAAAATATTAAATAAAACAAACATTTCCTTTACCAACATCGACCCTTTTATCTTAAATACAACGATGACAACTCTATACAAATGTATACAACAAAATATTCTTTCTAAATTTAAATACATAATTTATTACACAAGAAAATCTTTTATGTTTTACTATATAAAAAGACAAGCACAATTGATACGTATATTTGTCGTACGAAAAACCTAAAATACTGTCGTGTTGGTACCATTGCCTTCCCATTCACTGGGAGTGGCTAAAGACGAGGTGTAAGTAGCTCTGGTACTGCCTGGATAATAGACGCAAGGTCCAGGACTTGGCGCTCTCGAGATCCTCATTGACCTCCTGTCTTTACCGCTGAACTTGATTGTTCCCCCATTTCTGCTGCAAGTAGTATTCTGCCTATTCAACCTGACAGAGTGTCGGTTTTCTCCGTTAGATATTAAAGAATCTTCATGTGTCGCACCGTCAGGGGACTCTCTTCCAGTCGCCACAAGAAACGAATGAGTGCAGAAGAGTCTAAGAAATAGACGTTTGAACTTCTCTCCAAAAATAACGTAAATAATAAAGTTGACACTGCTGTTGATTGTGACAAGTAGATTGCTCGTCTTGACTAGAGGGTCTGATATAATATCATAGAAGGCCTCTAATATGTTGGTGACCAGAGCCAGGATATTACACAAGAAGAAAACAACGACTACGCAAAGTAACATAGTCGCGAGGCCAATCTCTCTTCTTTGTAATCTGGAAAGTCTTTGCCTCTCTGCATTTGCTCTTCTAACTTGCTTGTAAATGCAAGCGTTCAACACAGCGAGAGATGTAAACGGTAAGAAGTAAAGAAACACTAAATAAAGCCAGTGAATGTATACTGTGATGTACAAACCTTGAGATCTTATGTCTGATGCCTGTACACAGTAAACTGAAATATTATATTCATGGTGTGTATAACGTATGAGAGAAACCTCCCAAAATCTCGGCAAGTTGTAGAGGAATGAGAATATAATAATAACGATGACGTACCATCTTGCTCTGCCGTATGTGCACAGTGATCTGGCCCTCAATGGATGACAGACAGCTACGAACCTTTCAAGAGTAACTGTTAGAGTCAGATATACAGACACCATCTGAGCTGTCATGGCTATAGGAAAAAGAAACGGAGATAGATGAGGATACACTAAATAATAGTAGTTGAAGAGATACCCTGTATATGGAAATATTCCAGGAAGTCCAAACAGTAAAACTGATGTTATAATAAGAACTGTATCGCATCTGGCCAGACCGATGAGAAGGTAGTTTATGCTACTTCTCATCTGTGGTCTGGATAAGATGATCATCGATATGATATTGCCGAAGATGCCAAATAGTCCAACAACATTGAGCATGATGCCGTTTGTGATGAGCTCGAAGAGACTGTCGGGATTTTCTGGATTGTAGACGAAGAGACAGCTGTTGTTGGTGTCATATTCCGGGTATCTTCCATCTCCGGAGTCCAGTGATGGAAGTGTAGACTCCAGAGGTTGACCGAACGTAGCGTAGGCATCCTGAGGGGAATTCGTCGTTCCAATGTCCATGGTTAAACTTTTTTATAAACACTTGTTCATTATTTTTTTACACAGCACTTGATACGTTAAATGTAAAACTTAATAAATTAATAATATCGATATTTGTTATTATTTCAATTATTTGAGCAAAATAAATGTTCTTTGTTCTTATGAAATTTAAGTTCCTGAATGTTCACAAAACAATATAATATCTTTGTTATAGATATATTTTAATATTGATTCGCTATAACTGTACATTATTATTAATTCAATTTTCTTTGGTAACCAGGTATTAATTTTGTTTTTAAAATACACATTTCGTTAGAACTGGGATTAAAAAATATAACCATTTTATTTTGTCTATGTTTCGTACTATTTTGTTTTATCAATGTTTTATTTTCCTAATTTTTGGTTTATGAATGTTTTATTTTCCTAATTTTATGTTCTCCAATGTATTTTGATCTCACGAGTATTATGATTTTTTTTCACAATTAACGTGCGCCAATGGATATATATTTTTAACAATAGTTTATACTTGGTAATTTAATATTTCATCTCGAAGGTTCCCTCTCCGTGTTGTTGCTTCTCTTCAATTCTGAAACAAAGAGAATAGACCATTGTTAAAATGTTTAATTTATAAGACAAATTTTCTTCGAGGTAACTTGAAATTATAAATATTTGAAGAATTAATAGCTTTTTATATTATCTTCGAGACTGGAACCATCAAGGAAGTTTGGAAGTCATTGTAAAGTTTTGCTCATAGAGTTTTGATGGAAAGTATGGATAATGCTCCCGTTTTAATGAGTTACTATCCCGAGAAATTGTGATTTTGGCACAACGAAAATTTAAGAAAATATTTTATGTTTCCCGACACTGAATTTTTTAGGGTCTTTGAGACAAAATAGAACTTTGTAATTTGATTTCATGATTCATTACCATTCATTTTTGACCTATATTAGATAAGTACAAAGAAATGTTATAGAAAAAAATATTAATATTCATTAAACCATACCACATAACTGAATACAAATATGTAAACTTTTGATTTGTAAAAACTTCTTTATTTATACTTGATACATGACAAGACATAAACTTTATTTATACATGATGCATGACAAGAAATTTTATAAATACATGATTTATGAAAAAAATAACAGTTTATTCAAACTTAACACACAATTTATATGGATCTGGGTTTATTGCCTTTCATTTGTCGTATCTCCAGTAAACAAAGGCATACCTGTATCTTACTGAGAATAGAAATTCTAAATTTTAACGCTTTTTTATACCGAAAAAATCAGCATTTAACGTTAACTTACCATGATAAACCTTATTTTTCAACGAAATAGTAAGGTTCATGAAAATATGAAAAGAAAATATGATCATGAATTTTCAATATGAATAGACAGAGGGATGTCTGTAAAATGCAGTTGTTTGCAAATAAGACTCCAGACCTGTCCTTAGAGTTTCCTCTAGGCTTCCGAGCCGTTAGGTTAATTCCCAAACGACTTAAATTTAACTATTACAATAGCCTTAAATTGCTTAGTTGAATATTTTTTTTACCTAAAAGACGTTCATTTCTCATGAGTTTTTTAATAAATTTAAGGTTTGGAATTTATTAGGTTTTTTTTTATGTAATTTATTAAAGATATAAGCTTTAATAATATCATAGGTTTATTAGAAAAGTTACATTGTTTCGAAACATGGTAGAATGAATACATATACTACGAAAGGTACTTGGCCCAAAACAGGTAACAGGATCTCGGAAACAGAGATCTTAAGAAGAAAATTAGAGCAAGAACTACTTTTGTCCTACCAAAAAATATATGTTTTAGAGCTAATACGTTAAGCTTAAATTTAAATAGTGTATAAGAAAGTACAACATGTGATCAAAATAATAATAAAAGAGTGAATGAGGATGTTGTGATGGTGATTTGCGTGAAATTGCTTTAGAAGAGCTAAAAGCGACTGTTGAGGACATGAAAAAAAGAAAGCTGTCGGGGATGATTGTACAGCTCCATTGTATAAGACCTAATGTATAAGAGAAGGGCTCTAGCATTGAGTGGAATAACTACAGAGCTATCAATTTATTTAGTGTGTTAGGTAAATTGTATGCAAGGGTTTTGAATGAGACAGTTAGAAGAATAATTCAATAGAATAAGTTAAGAAACTTGTCTGAAAAAATATTGGGGAAAAGGGAAAACGTATTTTGTAAACTTAAATAAAGCGCGTAACCGAGTAAGAAAAGAGAAATTGTGGAAAGTATTTAATTGTTAATATGTGCAATTTAATGGTTATATGTAAATTATTTAATGGTTAATATGTAAATTAATATGTGCAATTTCTTCTTTCTATAAAGGCCTTAGTTCATATGTAAGAGCTTACTGAGTAGTTTAAAATTACTAAAGGCACAAAGCAAGGGTATGTTATGACACCTTGGTTGTTTGATTAATATACAGATTCATTTGTGCGCAATATATGTATGTTAAAACACAATGAGAGTTTTAAGAATGCGTAAAATAAATGTACGTGGACATCTCCATGCTGATGATTTGGTTATGCAACTGAAAATGAAGGCGACATTAGAGATATGATAAATGACTTGTATGACAGATATCTAGTAAAGTTTGAAAATAAATTGAGCGAAATTAAGTTATGATTATAGAAAAAAGTGTGTGCGATGTGTGGATTAACTTAGAAAAAACTGGAGCAGATTAATGAGTTCTGTTATCTGGGGAGTATGTTAACAAACAACATGATGTGTGAGTTAAAATGGACATTGAAAGGAAATTCACAATGGAGGAAAAGGTAAACGGTCACTTAATGCAATATACAAGAACCACGCTATAAACAAGTAGCAAAAAAAGAAAACCCAATAATGTGTTGGACTTGGATTTGACAGAAGTAAATCACCGAGTACAAGTACGTAACAGTATTAAAAAATCCTTCATTTTGTGGATATTTGGAATCACTTCACTAAGTAATGTCTGTGAGGAAGAAGTCTCGTTTATTCCTTTATCAATAATTCCACATATTTGTCCTAAGTACTGAAATCTTCTGCTGAAACATTAACATTTAGCATTCACACCCTTATACACACGTAAATCCCCCGCGTCATAAATCCCAAGCCATCACAAATCCCCCGCGTCATAAATCTCAAGCTATCACAAATTCCCCGCGTCATAAATCCCAAGCTATCACAAATCCCCCGCGTCATAAACCCCAATCTATCACAAATCCCCCGCGTCATAAATCCCAAGCTATCATAAATCCCCCGCGTCATAAATCCCGAGCTATCACAAATCCCCCGCGTCATTATCTCAAAAACCACGTCAAATCTTGTCCAACAACTCTTCATCACACATTCTACATTCGCATGAGTCATTAACTAATTATTACAAACTCGCTAAGGTTGACATAAATAGGTCATGTAAGCAGATCACAGTCAACACTGTCAAAAATGATCAATATGCAAACCCAACAAAATGGAAGAAAGTCACTTGCTAGACCGAAACAGAGGCTTTTAGACCCTTTTAAATTAAATTACGCTCCACCAGAGGAGCGGTCGAGATGAAAATTAGCGGATAAATTTGTTGTGTTTCAATAAAGTCGTTTGGGATTTTTTTAAGGATCACTCAACCTTTTTGGGATGGCGAGAGAGGGACCAACATTTTTTTTATAATTTATTTATCAATGGTACAATGAAGTCGTATTTGATTTTTTTGAGGATCACTCAACCTTTTTTGAGATGGCGAGAGAGGGGCAAACAATTTTTTTTATGATTTATTTATTTATTCATTTATCAATGGTACAATGAAGTCATTTGTGATTTTTTTGAGGATCACTCAACCTTTTTTGGGATGGCGAGAGAGGGGTAAACTATTTTATAAATTATTTATTTATTTATTAATTTTTAAATATTATTGTTAAGTACAATGTATTAAACAATAATATTTAAAAAATACAAGTAGTAAGTTAACGTTAAGTGAAACTTGAACTTAGCAGAAGAAGGCTCAAGTAAGGTTAATGTAGTGGAGATGCATGCACTAAGGAAAAGTTGTTATACATGTATGAGAAAGAAGGCGAAATGAAGACATTAGAAATTAATGCATGGATGGAATTGATGTTTTAACACTTGCCACCCTGTGATGGATAGCGAGTGACCAGGATTTATATTTCATTTGATTATTCGAAGTTTTAATACGTAATTAAATGATTTTTATAGCTAATTACAAAAAATAACCTAGCAGATTTTGCATAATTTTGATTTAATATATACATTTTTCACTGGATGCTTAGCGTCCAGCACCGTGGCTGACGATTTTTTTTAGCATAGTAAGGCAAGTGTTAAAGAAGATGAAAATATGAGCTTTAAGATGGTTTAAACATGATCACTAAGGATTGCCTATCGCCACAAATTTGAAGTATTCAATAGAAATAAAATTTAACAAATGCGTTCATGATGTAACAATAAAGTTGTATGTTTACTTGATTTTTCTAGAATTGTGCGGTAATCTATTTACATTTAATAAGGCAAACTATAAATGTCTGACTTTAACAACAAGGCGAATATTATATTGTATTGCATTACACGTTCATTGTATACAGTACAACCTAGCGGGTTTATTGCCATGTGGAAATATATGTTAAAGGGAAAACCAGACTAGAATCCTTTTCAAAATATCTGGGTTCCAGCGGGGTTTGAACTCGCAATCTCCGGGAACAGGCATCTTACCAACTAGGTCAAGGAAGTCTACAAATATGTGTGTCGCATTAATTATCTGATTGAAAATCAACATGTTTTTATTTTCTTGTTTTTTTTATAATTTATGGTTATTAAACGTTTTATTCCAGTACAAAGCTACGCATTAATTAAAATTGTTAGATGCGTTAATTATAAAAAAAAAACACGATTTAGATATATTTTCAAATCCAGGTATTCTATATTTTAGTGAGTTTACTGTTTTTCGAAATTGGTTCTTTTTTAAGATATTTGGAGAGTATTTGGAATTTGGTTTTTGAGATGTAAGGGCTAGCAAGCACTGGGCCAATCATGTTAGATTATACTCAATTTGGTCGATTTTAACCATCGTTTGGGTAGATTTACTCGATTGGTGTACAAACATGAAGAAAAATGGTATTACGAAGCACAATTGAACCGAATTTGAAGAAATTTTGAGTTAAATGCATAAATTCTTCCAACATAAGAGTTTTTAACGTTATTGAATAAAGTCATGTACCAAAAGCGACGAAAGAGCCACTTTGTAGTGGAATATTCTCTATTTTGTCAATTTTAACCATCGGTTGGGTAGATTTACCCGATTGGTGTACAAACATATAGAAATATAGTATTAAGAAGTTCAATTGTAACAAAACTGAAGAAATTTAGAGTCAAAACGCATAAGTGTTTTATACCTACATAATTCGTCTTAAGACAAATTACCTATGTCGTAATATTGTAAAAATATCAATAGGTAGCATTGTCTTTGTGCCGACAATTTCATCAATTTTATTGTCGAATGACTTATGTCGAAATGTTATAAAAATATCAATTTCATTCTCTATGCCAACGATTTTATCATTTGTAAATTAAATTATTAAAAATAATAACATTACAAACAAACGAGACCGCTAAATAGGGGAAACTTAATAGGGGTTTTAATAGACGTCTCGGAGTTTTATTCACCAGTCCCATTGAATTAATCATGTTGTTAATATTATGTTGTTGCCAACTGTGCCTAAGTCCGGTGAATAGTAGTTTTTTTTATTTGTTATTGATATCTCGCTTTCAAACGTAAATAGAAATGATTTTTCTATCATTTATAAATTTACAAATAAAACGCTCTTGTGGACATATTTCACTGTAAAACAACGCAACTTTGAGTATTGCATAACGTTTTCGTTCCAAACAACAAAACGTGGGGAATGATAATTTCTTACAATAAACTAGAATGATCTTAAAGAGGCCTCAAGTAAAAAATCAGTCTGATACCCTTTTTGAAAAAAAAAGTACTAATGGGGATCGAACCCGCAACTTCTGAGCTGGAATACAGGTTTCTCATTAATAAGACCACAAAGGTAGTTTTACGGTTAATATTAGAAATTAAAACATTACTTTTTCAAGAGGGAGAACTTTACATTATTTCTGATGATGTTTTATCCAAGTTACAAAACTATTCATTCAATTTTGATAAAAAACCTGAATAAAAAATTAAAAGAGTAAAATTATTAAAAAACATGAAAAATCTGAACAAAAATGTCTACAATTCAGTAACATTTGCTGGGAAATGCTGTTGGTAATATTGTGGCATTTTTCTTGGTAATTGTGTGATAAATATTTTTTCAGTGCCGTTGTTGAAATATGTGATGTGAAATCTTCCCCGGAAGTTCAGTGATCCGTTTATATCTGAGCCTTTGAAGTTTGCATGAAACAGGAAGCATTGGGGATCTAATCCATGACATAAATCACGATCGTGAGATGATAAACTTTAAAGACGATCCTAGGATTAGGTAACATGCAGTACTTTTACAACTTTTAAATCCCTGTGTCGTTTTTTGTCGACATCTTTTATCTAGTTATTTTAAGAGAAACGTTTATTTGCAAGATAACAAAGGACGTATACGAGCTTTGGACCAATCGGCACGAGCCTTTTTTTGAGCGATTGTCAAATTATGCAGTATCCAACGTCAAAAAATCTTTTTGACGGCCAAATGTTCATGCAATATTGAATGTATGCGAGTGGAACTAATGCCCAAACATGCCTCAATCTCACGATAAGTCACGTGGCGATCTTGCAATATCAGTTCACGCAAAGCATCGATAATTTTTGGCACAACAACCAATTTTGGACGACCTTCACGAAATTCATCCTGGAGCAAACTACGACCACGATTGAATTCGGAAAACCAGCGAAACATAGTGGCCCGGGATGGTGCTTCATCACCAAAAGTCGAAGCGAGTTGATCGGCACACTGTTGTTGAGTTAGTCCACGTCGAAAATCATAAAAAATCATCGCACGAAAATGTTCACGATTTAATTCCATTTTTGGAAAAGATGAATTTTTCAAGTCACTGTAAACAACACAAATAGCACTCGTATGACAAAACTTTTTGAGCACGTATACCATTAAAAACGTCAAACTTAACTATGTTTATGTCAGATTTGATGTATCTATACTGGTGTGGCCGTATCTCAAAACTTAAGTAGCAACCCTCCTCGTAGGTTGTCCCAAAAATTGTATAGATACTTAAACACCGTGCTGTTTACTTGAACTTGCTCCAAGAATTTGTCATACGAGTACCACGTATTAGTGATAAGTTTAGTTATGAGAAATATTTTTATTTTAAGCGAGATGGTGCACTTCCCCACTACCATCATGATGTGAGGGCCTATCTACATGAACATTTGCCGAACAGATGGATTGGACGTATATGTAGCATTGAATATCCCCGTGCTCTCCAGACTTCCTACCAATGTATTTTTTTATGGGGGCTCATCAAAGATAATGTTTATGGCACAAAACCGACAACAGTTAATGAATTGAGAACAACCGTTGGAAGAGAATGCTCCGATATACCAAAACAAATTATTCGTGTTGTTTGTGATTCCACGTTTTCAGCAGTGCATGGACCAGAACGGCCATCATTTTGAGCACTTGCAATAAGCGAAAAAAACTACGACTATTTAATTTAATTTGAAGTCTTAATCTTAGATATATATCTTAATAAATACTGAATTTATAGTCATTCAAAGTGTGAATACTTTTTTGTGACAACCTGTATAGCATTGATTTTGTGATCAACGATATTTTTACTACAAATATTGAGGAAAATTATATTTTATGTATTATAAAACAAAAGTTCTAATCCCAGCATTTAGTTACATTCTAAAAAAAATAATATTATTTATTCATTTATTATATTAATATTATATACCAAAGACATAATTGAGACTGTAAATTGATTACAATGATGTCGAGCATAAAGCTACAATAAAATCGTTGGAGATAAATATTTACCTCTTGGTACTCGAGAAGAACTAAAAAAACTAGAACGAAAAGGTAAAACGTGAAGTAGGTAAGGAACTCGAAGTTTGTCATCGCTGGTTTTGGTAATACTACCTCGTAAGTGAAGATACGACAACATTCGCATACATCTAGCGCGCGTGAATATGAAACCTTACCAAACTGGTACCTTGTTTCGGTTACCATAAGGAAATGAATTTGATTTTTTCTGGTGAAAGTCTCTCACCAACCAGACCACGGAATAATATATTATATATGTATATACAATCACGCCAGCACACAGCACAACTCACACCTCGCCCAAATCCATACATTTTATCATACATGCTCTTCTGTTTTTTTTATATTTCCTATCTTTCGCGCAGTAAAAAAACCTCGTCGACCTTTTGTTTGTTGTTCATTCATGAAAAGTATACGTGTATTATATTGTTGATAGTTAAGGCATTAACATTGTGAAGGTTTAAAGACATTGTAATTTGTTTTATCAAACACTGTTTATTTCACATTTTATAACGGTATAACCTTACCAGTTTCAAGGCTTTCACCTCATCATCAGAGGAGCACAAAGAATATTTAATTCTGTTTGAACTGGTACCGACATACACGCTTCTTACTGTAAACATTCGGGTTGGGGAGTGTGTGTGGAGGGAGGGAGGATACAACCTCACCGAGCACCGGCGAGATTTTTGGAATATATGAGTTTGCCAGATGTTCACCCCGATGCACTGACTTAGAAATTTCTAGAGCCCCTAATCTGTCGATTTTTTTTCCGTTACTACTGAAATGTAAGAATTTGGCATCATCGATAGAAAATGTATGGTTTTCACGGTGACAATGATTAGCCATTTCAGAATAAGTAAGAGGATTTGTTAAGGCGAATTTGTGTTCACGAAATCTCTTTTCAAATATATTCTCTTAATGTGGCCAAACGATTTCAAGATTATTTTTTAAATTGCACTTAATTGTCCACAAACCCTTATATTTTATCCCATCATTTTCAACTTTATCATACATTGTAATACGATATATTGTTTACAAATCCGTTTCAATTTATTATGTTTATAATCAATTCATTTTAGTAATGTTCTGTGATAATTATATATTAGTATATGTATCCATTTAAACAATAACAACGAAGGGACCACAATAGCAATATCTAATATGAGAGAAATTATATAATATTGTATATTGTGTCGCTGCGATATGGCGGTAATCCCTAGTGTTGTGGACTTGGCATCTATTTTATGATGATTGTAGGTGTTTTTATTTGATGATGATTGTAGGTGTTTTTATTTGATGATGATTGTAGGTCTTTTATTAATTAATTTCATCAATACTCTTATTATTTCAAACTTACAACAATTTTATAATATAATTGATACAATATACACGGACTTCACAAAAAAACATCGGAAATATTGTACATTTTCTTTATTTAAAATAAGCTAGTGATTTCGATTTTTTATAATTTGTGGATGTAAGTGACCTAAATATTTCCTTTTATTTTAATATTAAATATTATTTATGACCCACAGTTTAAGAAACTTAGCCTTTCCGAATGCTGTCAAAAGTGCATTCGGATCAGCCCTCTTGGTGTCGTGCTGCTTCGTGAAGAGCTTAAAGAAAAGTAGAAGAGTTATGTGTGAGCTTAGAAGACAGCTTAAGCTTCTATTTACTGTCTATATTGACCCTAATTCTAACTTTAAAGAATATTAGAGCTTCCTTTAAAGTTCATGAATTTACATATATTGTATTGCATTATACTTTAGCTATGTATAATAAGTAATACACCAAGGCGGGTTTGTTACAAAGTAACATTTTTTCTTCCCAAAAAATGGATATAGCTGCATATTTTTTTATTCAGGGATAGCTTAGAAGTTCGTATTACGAGATGTAAAGAAAAATACATCGACGAGATGAAGGCTTCGATAAAAATACATGATAACAGATTTGACCTCTCTGATATAAAATTACTTCCGAAGCCTAATTGATAAGACCCTTGTCTCCCCTTTCCGGAGTTGCAGGTTCAATTCCCTCTGGTAATAAAATACTTTTTATGAAAGGTACCACTCTGGTTCTCGCTTTATGATTGTTAAAGCATTTTTCTGATTGGTTCGAAGATATTTCTACAGGATAATAAATCTGTTAGCTTGTATTGTAAACAATGAAAGTACATAATATATTGCAATTAGTGAAAATAAAAACGCATTTTTACATAAAATCTTTGGCGATTGTGTTTAAGAACGTTCAACTTTTTTTCTTATGTAATTTGGCATATTGTTGTTTCCCGACCAATAAGATCACTTAAAGAGTGCTTACTACTTAGTTCAACCTATTAAAGAAATAAGGGAGGTCGAAACTTTAATGCATACAAGAGCGCCAAACGGATTTAAAAAATCAGATATAAAATAGTCCAAGGGTAAAAATATACTCGAGTGAATAAACGTTTCATTAACAATTCAAATGAATCAGCTGCAAAAATTATATGACTAGAATTATGCACCAGAATGAGATAAAACTTTCGCTAGAAACTATTATATTATAGGGCCGAACATAGGATGATGTATTTTCAAAGGCTAACGAAGAATTACGTTTAGTTAAAGAATGGATAGACTCAAATTTATTGACTCTAAATTCCCAAAAAACTAAATACATCACATTTAGCATATCTACAAGTCACTCAAGCATCTACAAATAAATACATAACACTGTACACTTGTTTACCCATGGCTGACTGTAGTTGTGATTCTTTGGAAAGGGTTGATAGTATAAAGTACCTCGGAGTTTATGTTGATGAGTTCCTTCGTTGGGAGGTCCATATTAACACTTTGAGCGTAAAAATCAGAAAACTAGGATACATATTGCGTATGATTCGAAATGTGCACAGTGAAAATATTCTTAAAAGTATATACTTCGCCTTATATCAGTCAGCACTTTCTTACGGTATATCAGTTTGGGGGGGATGCACCTTAACCCAAAAACACATATTGCAGGTTTCCCAAAAATTGATTCTGAAAATAATTACTAAACTTCGCTTCCTCACCCATAGCGGTTTTTTAGAATTAATATACCTAAGTCACACACTGCCACACGTTTGATTGCATTGGTGAATTTATTCCCGATTTTCACAAAATTTATCTGATGTGGCCGATAAGTGCTAATTATTATTAATATTATTTTTTCATTCAATGCGTAAATGTATTACGGAAGAATACCTAAAATCTGAAGCCAGTATTTATTATATTTATAGAGATATTAAAGTTTTTAGAAACAAGTGTACTAGTTACAAATCGCAGCGAAGGAAGGGTTAACATCTTTGTGGTTGGTTGAAAGATATTGCCCCATGGCAATTAGTCTAGCAGGTTGTACTGTATATAATGAAATAATGAAAGAGTATAACAATATAAAACGATAAATATATTTTTTTTACAAAACAATTTTCCATGACGAGATGTATGAATGTGGAGGAGATAAAAGTTGAGTGTTTGGATGAATGTTTGTAGATATGTTCTCTCTACCTACCTCGAAAGGGATTGTAGTGTGATGATATGTATATGATATATGTATGTTTGTACATACATACGATCACGTCATTTCTCTTTTAAAGTAGGCAGAGATGACACAGCGCTAGACTTTACAATCTCAACACACGTCCTTCACCTCTTTTACATTCATACACATTCTAATACAACTCCTACGATATCCCTACCTTTCTACGTTTCCTTTATTCAAAATATAACTCACTTGAGTAATTTTTTCTTTCATTTTGACAATATACTAGTGATTTTATACACAGTATGTATTTTGAATTGAAACATTAATTTAAAAGTCAAGGGAGGTATGATTAGATTAAGTGAAATATATCTTGAAAGAAGGAAATATAAAAAAAATTAGAAATCGTTTGAATTATTTGAGAAAGCGTATAGATAGATAAAGAAGACGAAATACGTGTGTCGTGATTGGAAATTTATGACAGTCTATCCTTTTTACCCTACCTGACAGCTAAACGAAGTAATTATGTACCCGTATATGTAATAATTTTGTTCCCCCAAAACATTTTTCAATATTTGACTCGCATTTTCTTGTTTGAGTTTACTATTATCCCAAATTAACTTGTCACTCTCAATTGACAGGTTGTCACGAGTCATGACTTGTTCAGAAAACGAGGAAAAGAAAACATTTAACTTCATGTTTAATTTACCTTTCACATAATGAAGCATAATTACTTGTCTAGGTGTTAAATCTTTGCATGTGACAAAAAATGAGAGACCTAATGTGTTATCATTTGTCAAAAATTAAATTCATAACAAATGTTTGAGGAGAATGGTATTTGATATAACATATTGGATCAGGAAAATGGGATTTTTATAAGCAAAACAGTTATGTCGATTCTGATATTATCTTATAAACTTTAAGAATTTTACCCACTCTGTAGCATTTAGATGATAGAAAATATAAGAATAAATTTATAGGTTAAGTCTTGCCGATACCTTAATTGGCAAAAAAATGTTTTAGTTAAATCAATTAAAATGTCTTAACTATTGCAACGCAGGATTCACGATCTAAAGAGCTATTCGTTAAATCTCTATCTTCGCGCGTTATTCTCTGAAATTGGACCGTGTATTCTGTGGAAGATCTTATAAAGGTATTAGGAACTCGTTGATTAACTGCGATGATGTCCGTGGTTAAGTTGGCACTTTTTGTTTCATCTTTTGTATACAAAATACAAGAACAGTTAACTAGCAAAGTTTTCTTGTATTGAAAAGCAGCTGCTCATTGTTATGGCAACTGTTTCAAATGAGTTTTAATAGCATTGCATGTGCTGCTTAACCTCACCTTTACACTATACACTACGGTTATCCGTGGCCTAACCTAATTTAACCTAACCTAACCTCATAGCGGTAAAAACAGTGTTTTAGTTAAATCAATTAAAATATCTTAACTATTGCAATCCTCGATTCGAGATCAAAAGAGCTGATCGTTAAATATTTATCTTCCAGCGCTATTGTTATGGCTACTGTTTCAAATGAGTTTTAATAGCATTGCATCTGCTGCTTAACACCACCTTTACACTATTCACTAAATTTATCCGTGTTCTAACCTAACCTAACCTAACCTCACCTTTGAACTATACACTAAGGTTATCTGTGGTCGAGTTGAAATGAGTTTTAATAGCATTGCATGTGCTGCTTAACACCAACTTTACACTATTCACTAAATTTATCCGTGTTCTAGCCTAACCTAACCTAACCTTACCTTTGAACTATACACTAAGGTTATCCGTGGTTGAGTTTAAATGAGTTTTAATAGCATTGCATGTGCTGCTTACACTATTCACTAAATTTATCCGTGGTCTAACCTAACCTAATCTAACCTCACCTTTGAACTATACACTAAGGTTATCCGTGGTCGAGTTGAAATGAGTTTTAATAGCATTTAATGTGCTGCTTAACACCACCTTTACACTATTCACTAAATTTATCCGTGGTCTAACCTAACCTCACCTTTGAACTATACACTAAGGTTATCCGTGGTTGAGTTTAAATGAGTTTTATTAGCATTGCATGTGCTGTTTACACTATTCACTAAATTTATCTGTGGTCTAACCTAACCTCACCTTTGAACTATACACTAAGGTTATCCGTGGTCGAGTTGAAATGAGTTTTAATAGCATTTAATGTGCTGCTTAACATCACCTTTACACTATTCACTAAATTTATCCGTGGTCTAACCTAACCTCACCTTTGAACTATACACTAAGGTTATCCGTGGTTGAGTTTAAATGAGTTTTATTAGCATTGCATGTGCTGCTTACACTATTCACTAAATTTATCTGTGGTCTAACCTAACCTCACCTTTGAACTATACACTAAGGTTATCCGTGGTCGAGTTGAAATGAGTTTTAATAGCATTGCATGTGCTGCTTAACACCACCTTTACACTATTCACTAAATTTATCCGTGGCTTAACCTAACATAACCTAACCTCACCTTTGCACTATTTATTAAGGTTATCCGTGGTCGAGTTCAAACTCAATCCGGAAGTCGTGTGTTCGATTCCTGACGGAAAATAATTTTTTTTAAAAAGGAGTCCAGTCTGGTTTTCACTCAAGACCACTCACTCAAGAGGTTAACATATTTATGGTTGGTTGGAAGAAATTTGTACATGGAATAAATCGGCCAGGCTGCATTCTATACAATAAAAGTGTAACAAAACAAAATAATAGTTGATTTTTTTATCTTATTTATAATTTTGGTTTATTGTTAATTGTTTATTTATACATCACTTTGTTAATTGTGTTTATGCGTCTTTGAGAATTTAAAATAATAAAAATAAATGTATATTAATTCTTTCTTCAAACAAAAATCTCTTCGTAATATTAAATAATTTAAGTTCAGAAGGTGAAAGACCGATTACGCATTCATTATAATTTCAGGCATTGTCTGAATATTTTGAATAAATGCTAATCGTACTGTGCCTGTAGCTCAGCTATCTGTTTCCATTTCCGGATGAGATTTTCTGCTGCATAATTAATTTATGGTATAGGCAAGGTGTGGTTTTACAGCATTGATTTATGTTAAAGGAACGTAGATTATCTCTGCAATATGATTTATGCATAGTATTGTATTGAAATATATGAGTTTTCTAAATGGAAGGACTTTAAATAAGATTGCATCTTAATCTTTTAGAGTTTTTCAGAGAGTATCGGGTCCTGAACATAGCCAATTTGAATCTCAAATCCATTCTCTGGCACTACCATCCAGAGGAAGGGAAGATGCAGACTCAGCAGAGACACATGACGTACAATGGCGTGCCGAATTCAATAAAGATAAAGAAAGGAAAACCATTTAGACAGTCGATCGGAGCGTGGTTATTATTGCGACAGGATTTTGAGTACTCGGGCTTTCAGGATGAATGACGTGTGGAAAAGATTTGTGTAGGCTCTTGAGTGTGGGTTTCTTCTTGTTGTTTTGATTTTTGTTGTATTTGTGTTTCTGTATATTTTTGTGTTAATTTTTATTCTTATGATTGTGTGCGGTATATTATGGGATGAACATTTTTGGTTTTATTTTTGTTTCATTTTGGGTTAATTTTTGGTTTTACTTTGGTTTTTGTTTTTATTCTTATGATTGTGTGCGGTATATTATGGGATGAACAGGTTTGGTCTTTCTGGAGTGATGGATGATGTGTGAAGAGTTTGATTCCGCATGATGTTTCCAGTTGTAATTGAGTGTCACTGTTTGTCAGGTTGATGAGAACGTGCAACGGGGTTTTGTTTTTGTGTAATCAAAAATCGGAAAGAAGTATCAATTTAATTTTTCATGATAAATATCCTCAGTGAGATACAGGCAAAAACCTAGTTTACTGGGGATACAACAAATGAAAGGCAACAAACCCAGATCCATTAAAATTGAATGTTCAAATTAAATTACCTGTTATTTTTTCGCTAATTATGTATATTTCTTGTCATGTGTAAAAATATATAAATAAAAATAATAAAATAAATCTTACTTTCTTTATATAAATTAATCATATCCACCCAAGAAAATTCATTAATTTATTCATATAGTCCATATCAATTCATTAATTTATTCATATAGTCCATATCAATTCATTAATTTATTCATATAGTCCATATCAATTCATTAATGTATTCATATAGTCCAAACTTATGATGTGGAAGTGTTGAAAAAGAGTAGGCAGGATATAATATAGTGAAGACGACCCGTAATAGATAAGTAACTCACAGTTCATCATCACATGAGTCCGAAATACTACCGTACGTGGACAGGCACCATCTCTTGTACACGTTTAGCGCGCAGGAGTGTTGCAACCAGACGAAATATTCAACCGACTGGTACCATTTTTTATTGTACCATCAGAAATCAAACCCGAAACCTGCGGGAGAAAGACCGACTTCTTAAACGTTAAAATTCGTACGTATACTAAATTCCAACAAGAAAAATAGGAAACCCCTTTTGGATTGATATACTTTTGTATAATGTAAAAGTAAATTATTTACGTCACCGTGATTCGAGATTGTTTTTGGTTTCGTATTTACGATCTGAGCTTTTAAGTGCATTACCCCTCGCACGTGGGATGACCTTATTGAATGACTTTCTCAGTATATCTGATATCTACAATATCTCTATCTTTCTCTGATATCTACAATATCTCGGTGGATAAAACGAAAATTGAGATTTCTGAATATTGTACATTTTGTATGCATAACTTTGGTTTCCGATTTTGTCTCTTTTGAGTCAACTCTCTAAAAGGGATGTCTCCATTATGTAAATCGGATTAGTGTCTGAGATCTCAGATAGGTTTCTTTGGAGAGTAACCGATATTTAGGCCGATCTTATTTTCATCGAATAAATTAATTATTCCGAATTCCGAACATATCGTAGTGAGTTATAACATAATCGTAGAACAATCATATAACAAGTTTATAAATTGCTTAATAATTTGTCAGGTTAGGTTAGGCATGCATAACTTTGGTTTCCAATTTTGTCTCTTTTGAGTCAACTCACTAAAAGGTATGTCTCCATTATGTAATTCGGATTAGTGTCTGAGATCTGAGATAGGTTTCTTTGGAGAGTAACCGATATTTAGGCCGATCTTATTTTCATCGAATAAATTAATTATTCCGAATTCCGAACACATCGTAGTGAGTTATAACATAATCGTAGAACAGTCATATAACAAGTTTATAAATCGCTTAATAATTTGTCAGGTTATTTTATAGAACAACATTTAATTGCAATTTAGCGATCTTTTATCATCCATAAAGATGTAAAGTAAATCTTAAGGGAGAATTAGACTGGAACTGAATTCAAACGGGTATTAAATCACGTAATTCCTGTATCGGAAAACAGGTGTTTTATCTATTTGGTATTATTTTATCAAACTAAAACCTTTCTTTTGGGTACCATTGAGAATCGAACCAGAACGCTCGTATGGGAGACAAGTACTAGAGAGATATGGATGCACTTAACATAGTTACAACAAAAATAATTTTTGACACCCGGAATAGAGGGGAAGATTCGGCAGACCACGAATTCGTTGGGAGATGAGAAATATCTCAATAAATTTGCAAGTATAACTAAAGTTTAATATAGGCTGAATACTCATTGAAGATAACTTGGATCAATATTTCTATTTTTATTGATAAGAAAATCCCTTTCCTGTTTTCCAAGAAAGTTAAATCCCTTTCCTGTTTTCCTTTTAAACTTATTTTCAAAAAAATGAGTGTCATTTTTTCCCTTTTGAAAATGTTTTTATATGAAAGTTGACAGAGAGTATATACTGGGCTCATTTCCTTACCATATTTTGTCTCGTCACAGCAAAGTTATTTGATGGAAGCCGGCATCAATTTTGAAAAGTTTCCAACAGTATGATGGATGATTAGTCATTGACAATAACTTATCAAACTTTTTTTTCTTGTTTACAGTTGAAATTATTCAAATCACAAAGTCTGAAGCTTAAGTAAGCAATACTATCCTTATTCAACTGAAATTATTCTGATCACTAAGTCTGAAGCTTAAGTAAGCAAGACTATCCTTATTGACTGAAATAAATACCATGTTATCTTCTATAATTATTGATTTAATTTCATTTTACATTTAATATAGGTTTAAAACCCAATTATATCGAACAAAATGCATAACACAAATATAAATAACAATACATTACATACTATCACGCCAATTCCCTATCGGAATAAGCAGAGAGGACAGGGCGTCAGACTTTTCTATCTAGACATACATCCTTTAACTTCTTCTATATCCATAAACCTTCAATGATCTCGACGACTTCCATGGCTTTGTTGGTAAGACGCTTGTCTCTCCCCCGAAGGTTGCGAGTTTGATGCTCGTTGGAACCCATATCTTTTTTAAAAGGATTCCTGTCTGGTTTTCATTTAAGGCATCTTTAATATCTTTCTGGTTAGCTGGAAGATAATGCCACATGGCAATAAGCCCGCTAGGTTGTATTGTATTGTATTACACTTTCTTTTTTTCGCAATTAAACGACTGAGTATGTAATGCAATACAATACTTTCTTCGTTTCCTTCTTTCAGAACACCATTCACCTGATACAATCTTGGTATTTCTCTAACACGCATTTCACTCACATTTGCACTATATATCTGTTTTTTTAGTCTTTCTTCATTCATTGGTTCCCCATACCCAAACCATCTCGGCGTATTCTTCATCTTACTTAACACATCAGCCTTAAATTCACATTCATCACTCATCACTTCATTCCGTATCATATCATCATACATTATCTATAGTATTTATTTGGCTCCACTCAGTCATTTTCCACATCCACGTTTCGGTCCCATACATCAAAGTCTGTACCAAATTACTACTGTGGGCTCTTTAGCATATTTGATAATGTCGAGTATAAATGTTTAAGTGCACTATTATTGGTTTTGTTTCTCATGCACATTTGTGGAGATTTTATCAATATTTGATATTCTAAATTGAATACTATTCAATTTGGTATTCTAAATTGAATACTTTTTGCTGTCGATATTGATTATTTTCTTTAGAGAAATTTTAAATTAAATAAAAATCATTACAAAACTATTTTTTTGTAAGTTGCAGTCGTTGTTCAAGCAATGTCCTTTTTGGAGAATAAATGACATGTTAGTCTAAAATATGACTTCATATTATGCCGTCTAAGATCAAAACACGTACTTTATCGACTATGGAATGGTATGTTGGACTAAATTTTGACTTCCTTGGACCAAATAATATCATCTTGGACACAAATGTACGAGTATCTTCCTAGAACAATAAAATGTCATCTTCGACCTTTATTGGATCATTTTATGCCATTGTAGGTGGAATGATGTACTTTCTAGATTATACAATGAGATCTAGGACTAAAATGTGCGTTTCTTAGATCTAACAATGACATCGTGGATCAAAATGTATCTTCCTTGGATAATTAAATGACATCTAGGACCTTTTTTATCATATTATGCCATGTTAGATCAAATAACGTGCTCTTTGGACTATAAAGCAATATTTTGGATTAAAATGGGTCTTATTTGGGCATACATATAAACCACAATACCAAATATAAAAATAAATAAACAGTAATATTAAAATTAACGAAAAAATGACGTACTAACTGTTTAGAAGGTAACTTCACAGCATTTCTGAAGATATAACTATTCACCCGCTCCTTCAAGGGCAGGGGCAACTCATTCCAGCATTTGCTTACTGAACAGGAGAAAAATTCCTTTGATTAATATTAGATTTTGATTTGGGATGATTAAGAGAGTTTCTCTGTTTTTTTTCTCTAGTTTCATAGCTTTGGAAATCTCTAGCTCAGATCAGTTTCTCGAATAGATTATTTATCGAGATTATTTTGAAAGAGATATGTTAGGTGGTATTTTTGTCTTAAAAAACTTGAAATTAAATAAAGCGATATATATATATATATATATATATATATATATATATATATATATATATATATATATATATATATATATATATATATATATATATATATATATATATATATATATATATATATATATATATATATATATATATATATATATATATATATATATATATATATATATATATATATATATATATATATATATATATATATATATATATATATATATATATATATATATATATATATATATTAATATTTAAACGTATATTCACTCAGTTAAAATATTTTGTCAATGAGACCTATATTTTATGTCTGAAAGTGTTTATATATTATAATATAGCAAATTTCTGGTAAAACTATAAAATATTGGTAAATTACAGATGATAGTTTTATTAATTACGACTTGAAGAATGTATCATTTTTTTCAAAAAATGTTAACTAGGCTGAAAATCAACAAAATATTGTGTCAATCACTGACTATCAATTTTTCTTCATCATCAGGTTTGTAATTCTATCAGCAATACATTAAAAGGCCGTGTCATTTCATATTCCCTCAGCCTTTCTCCGTAAAAAAATACACCTGTGTATACTCGAATATGTTCGTAATGAATTATTTGACCTAGTCGGATGACATTCGCGGTGTAGTTGGTAAGAAATTTGTCTTCCAATCTTGGGGTTGCGGTTGTATTTCCCGTTGGTACCCAATTTTAGTCTAGTTTTCACTTAAGACCTCGTCAATATCTGATTAGTCAGAAAGTTACATTAATACGAGTACAATAAATATCCTCTCTAATATCCATGGTGTATTCTTATTCTCTCGTGTGATTCCTCTCTCACAGAAAAAAATCAATCAACGTTTTTGTAAATGAAAGCTGTATTGCTGGACGATTATGTTTTTTTTTCTCTAGAGGATATGATAATTTGGATTTCCAATTTTCACAAAATCTACTTATTATTCCATCATAATTAATCTATCTTTATAGCTATAGAAGTCAATCAAACTCGGTGTTTCATGGAAAAAAATGCAAATTTCCATAAAAAACTAAGAAATATTGTCACAAATTTCATTATTTTTGCAAAATGGTGCGGTCTTGTTTCTTAATCGAGGTTTAAATGTTTTGAAATGATACATTTTTTTTTATTATTACACATGACAAGAAATATACACAATTTGAGAAAAAACAACAGGTAATTTGATTTGGACATATAATTTTAATGGATCTGGGTTTGTTGCCTTTCATTTGTCGTATCCCCAGTAAACTAGGCTTTTGCCTGTATCTCACTGAGGATATTTAGCATGAAAAAATAAATCGATACTTCTTTCCGATTTTTGATAACACAAAAAACCCCGTTGCACGCTCTCATCAACCTGACAAACAGTGACACTTAACTACAACTGGAAACATTTTGCGAAACTCAACTCCTCACACATTATCGCTCCAGAAAGACCAAAAATATTCATCCCACAATATACTGCACACAATCATAAGAATATTTTTTAATGTTTTGCATCTTTAGTTAAAAATATAGCGATGTTGGTTTATAGTATATTAAAGAGTTTGTCTGTAAAATCAATATTTTCAGTCTAATATGACCGTTTTACGGTACAATATAGCTAATTTCTAGCAAATCCACGAAAATGTTGAGACGAATTCCGCTGTTTCGTACAAAAAATAACGATGTAACGTTGTGAAACAGTATGTTTGTTGGGATTGTATCAATAAAATCTCCACTAGATCCATTCCCACTAGATCCACAAGACAGCTTAATCCCTTTTATATCGAAAATTGCTATACTAATTATAAAATGAACTCTATAATTCGTATGCAAAGACTTGGAAATGAGTTTTGCAACAATTTAGATATTTTAAATATAAGTATATATAGTATTCGCCAGTAACATTTAGAAATAGCTACTAACTTTATGCTCTCCTTTATTCATGTAAATAACCTAGTATAAGCGAAACATTAAAGACAATATTTTGCCTCTGGAGTTGAGTAACCCAGCATCGACATGTGGAAGGTTTCGATTCTGCAAAGCAACTTGCATCTCGTTCTACAAGTGAGCTCATGTGTTTTCTATATCTCAAGATCTATCCATAAAATTCTCGAAAAATCCAATTCTTCGTGTTCTATGTAAGCGTTGTTCCACAACAAACAAATCTAAGTTCTTTACCACTATATAATAAGTCTTCGACAATTACGTAAGTCTGCTTGGTAAAATTTGATAATATTTTGTGATATACTCGTATGTTACATACATAAGTATATTGAACTTAAATATACTCGTACATATTAATATTAAATCATTTTATACAATGACTTTGTAATTTATTATTACTACTGCTTTTTGTACCTCCATGTTAGTTTAAGACGAAGTTTTGTACTTTTTGTCAATAATTGTATAACTTGTCATATGTTCATTTGCATATAAAAGACACTGTTGTGTCGTTCATTAAATAAATAAAAGCTATATTTGTAGTCTAAATTGAAAACTTCTTGGTCGAAAACCGCAAATGAGTTTCACAATCAAGAAAAAGGCTTTTGTTAAACATTTTCAGTTGAATGGAAATATGGTTGTTTTTTTATAAATCGATAAATATTCACTCAATTATCATGAGTTTGTTCATTAATGCTGTATTTAAAGTCTAAATTGAGGGTTTCATGGTACAATATAGCAGATATCCGGCAGCACTAAGAAACGTTGAAACGAATTCAGCAGTTTTTGCAAATAAGTATGGTTTCCTTGAAAGGTACGCAGATTATTTTTGTAAATTACACAATGTTTTATCAATAAAACATAATTTTTTTTAGTGTTGATATCTATAAAAGTTACAAAATATTCTTTCAATGCACAGTGTTTTTGTGAAATGTGGAAATTTTCTAATAATTTGAACTTTTATGTTGGTTTTGTAAAAACGATAATTGTATTTACGGTCGATAATGTTCGTTTTCTATATTAATAGTTTAAAAACTTAAAATTGCAATCTGTCTTAGCTAAGTTCTATTCTATTCTATGAAACGCTCTTTCATTGTGGTAAAACTAATTTTTCTTGTTTTTATTAATAAAAGCAGTTTTCGTAGTAAAAAAATATTGATGCTTTTCGGTCGGAAACAGCGAATGATTTTCAAAGACATGAGAGATTTGTATTGTTAGTCAAGTGGAGCGATTTATTTTAAAATAAACATCAAAACATTGTAACTCACCTATAAAGGTTTTTAAATCTGTAATGCATATTTTTATAGTACAACATAACAAATTTTTAGCAAAACTACGAAATGTTGACAAAAATTCCACAGTTTCCGCAAATGGTCCGCCTGCATAATTCCCCGCTACTCATCTCTTGCAACAGCACCCTTTCTCCATTTGGTTATACTCTGCCTGCGGCAATTCTACTGTTTCTGTTGTAATCTATCTACTCTTTTTTTTGGCACAGTGAAAAATGCCTTCTTTCCAGTGGCAGTGTCCTGCATGCTGTGAAAGTGTCAAAATAGTGGTGGCGATTAAATTTTATAACTATCGTCTTCACATGTCATAGACTGGACCACATATCCTGTAGAAAATCTATCTTTCAAATTTATTGGAGAATTATTTCATCTTTTGTAAATATCCAGGTCTCCTAAAAAATCCGTAATTACTTTCTGGACAACTCAATATATTTCAGTGTCATACAAAGTTTTAATGAGAGGAGAGTTTCCTTTGGCACATTAAAGGCTTTAATTTAGTTTTAATGAAAGCGGAATCTTTAATAACCCCATACATAACGCTTCATCGCTTCTTATAAAAGGGTTTTGAAGGCTCTATATAATAATTTTATTTCCAAGATATTCGATCGAGTGATGGGAATTGGATGTTTTCTGTCAAAAACCTTTCGAAAAATTTTCCCCTATTAAAATCGATAATTCTGTGATTCCGTATTCATCACATGTCAAAAATCTGGAATTCCTTCTTGACGAAAATATGAGATGGCGTAGTCACGTCTCGGAGGTAACGAGCAAGAACTTTGCTTCTCTAAATTCTCTTAGTGACGACATTTGTGGCCTGATTGGTGAGTCGCTGGATTTCTACGTTAGTAAACAAAAAAAGACAAAAATAACAAAAATGACAACAGTTTGGTCAATGGTAACAATACTCGAACGTGTACTAAATATACAACGTATGCAAGTGTTATGTTTGTTGTATTTGGGCCTCGTTGTCGAGGATCTTGAGCTGCTCTTCCACGTTGATCATGTCGTCTATGAGAAAATAGTTCAATCGTAGATGCTCACTCCTAGTCCCAGATGTCACAGACATGTGGATCCTGCTGAGTCGCCTGGCAATGCTAATGCATGTTCGCAGCATGCTGATGGTTTCTCACACGTCTGGCCGTTGAGAGGCCATCAGCCCGAGAACAAATGCCTCTCTATTCTGAGCCACCTGCATCCAGGCCTCAGACACCGCGCACAAAGTCAGCGACTCTCGTAGAATGTCCTCATAGCACTTTCTATGTTCACCAACTCTTTATTTGCACGTACTTCCCTATATAAGACGAGTTTTGGGAGCCCATGAGCCTTCGTTCATGTGCGTCCGGTCCACCGCAATTTCGCCTTGACAACCATACTCGTATCCTCTATAGGTTTACGGTTGGATTGCAAGAACGAGACATTTGTGACATGATCACCCCCAGTGGATTCGAAGAAATCAACGAAGGAAACGTTGGTGGAACATTTCAAGGTTTCGAATGTGGCTTCTTTGCATTGTAGTATTACACTATCGTTGTATAAAGTACAATCTGATGGACTTACTGCCAATATGACAATCTCTTCCAACCAACTAGAAAGATGTTCAAGAAGGCTTAACAAAAAGCATACTGAAATCCTTTTAAAATAAATTTGGGCTCCAATGGAGATCGAACCTGTAACCTCCAGGTTGGGAGAGAGATGCTCCTTTGGAGAGAAGTAGAATTTTAAGGTCAACTTTTTTAATTGATAGTTCGTAATCAAACCGATAAGGCGAGGTATTATGATCGAGTTTAATCGTTGCTAGTCTTGTTGCTGCGAGTAATGTGTGCAGCTTTAGGAAGCACTGAAAGACAATCCTTTTTAGGATCTTTTTATCAAAATTAATGATATCACGTCAATACTACACTAAGCCGAAAACCGAATGTATTCGTGTCACATGTCTATAAATGTTTCTTTGTAGTTCGTCTACTCTTGGTGACGATTCTAAGGTTCTTTTATAAAATAAGATTTTTTAAAACTTATGGAGATGCGATATCTAATCTAACGACCACGGTCACTACCTTCCTATTCTTACACTCAACTTATATGTAACTAAATGTTCGGTTCAAATCCAGAGTTGGAGCGCTCTTGAGGAGAGTTTGTTTTCTGAACGGAACTATATAAATTGTTTTTCTATTATTTTTATTACCAACTATACGGTGTAGTCGTGTTGTTGCCTGTCTACACACGGTAGTATTTAAAAAATGTACAATGGCGTATTAACGGAATGGCGGAAGAAGATAACGAACGCTTATTTTATGCTGAAAATTGGTTCGTTTGAAACACGAAATGAAGGAAAACTAGTAAAATTTGCAATCTCATAAATCGATCGTTGCAATGGCAAAATTGCATGAATCGGGCATCGAATTAATTCATATTCTCCGGACTTGGTCCCGTAAAACTCTTCCTGTTCTCGTCATGTTCAATAATAAAAAAATTGACTCGGTGGGAAAAAAATCGTGAACATGCCATGGCCGCAGTAATGACTTTATTGTAGAGTTTAAAAAACCTAGTGTTCAGACGGGATGACACAATTGGTTAATCGCTGGACCAAGTGTGTAGCCCTCAAAGGAGACTATGTTATCTGGAAAAATTAAATATTTTTTTCCAAAAAAATGTATAATTTTTTTACGTTGTCCTTTACTGTCCGTGAAAAAGTCGCTCTGTCCTTGACATGCTTTAAGAAGCGACTGAAAAAAACTCTTGATTTCTAGTCAGTAATATAACGTGTTTCCTTCTTCATTGTTCTGCCCTCTTCACCATCCCTTTCTTTTCCTTTGATTGATGATATCTCCTTTTATATGAAAAAGAATGTTCGGGTAATTGTCCGTCTATGTGGGGTTTGTGGGTGTATGCTCACATATGTGTTCATGGATTTCGTGGGGATGGATAGTCATTTAAATGTTTTTTTGCGACCATGTAACTTGCTTCATTGTCTTTTGCCTAGTCGGTTGGAATAGCTTGCCCCCTGGCAATAATCCCTTCAGATTATATTTGCAATAAAAGTGTTAAATATTTATTTTTTTAACCGAACTTTTGAAACTACCTTTGTAAGAACTGTTTTGTCACATTTTTTATATGCGCAAGTCTCCGATGCGTAAATTAGCACATGTCTTAGCAGTGTTATATTAAGTTGGCTTTTTATGTTATAATAGATAACACTCTCTAGGAGTGCTAATAGATAGTTAGGTCTGCTAATAGATAACACTCTCTCATGGCGAGATCAAATAAATGAGGTAAGCCTAAGGATCTTCTTCAGCCTTCATTCCCTTAAAGTGTTGCAAAGATTCCTACCAACTAAAACCTAAATTTTATTCGTACAATCTCTGCTCTTTCCGATTCTGGACTATGCGGACGTATGTTACTTGGATGTTACAGAGGAACAGCTGGACAAATTACAGCGTCTTCAAAATGTGTGTCTAAGATTCATTTTCAATCTACGAAAGTACGATCATATAACTTCATACCAGAAGGCATTGAACTGGTTGAATGTTAGAAATAGACGCCAAATTCACATACTGTCTCTATTGTATAATATCCTTAACTGTCCCGCCACACCCTCTTATCTCGCCGAAAATTTTCAGCGTCTTTCCAATCATGGATTAGCGCTACGCTCAAGCAGATATTGTTTATTGGCCTTTCCAGTTCACCGCTCCTCTTTCTTTACGTCGTCCTTGACTGTCCATACAGTGAGACTTTGGAATCAGTTACAAACCAATATAAGACTCGCTTCGTCCTTGGCATGCTTTAAGAAGCGACTGAAAAAACTCTTAATTTCTTGTCAGTAAAATAACGTGTTTCATTCCTGATTTTTCTTTTCCTTTCCTCTCCACCATTCCTTCCTTTACTTTTGATTGATGATATTTCACTTTATACGAAAAATAATGTTCGGGTGATTGTCCGTCTTTGTGGGGTTCGTGGGCATGTGCTCACGTATATGTTTATGGATTTCGTGGGGATGGATAGTCATTTGAATTATTTATGCGACCACTTAACTTGCTTCATTTACTTTTGTCTAGTTGGTTGTAAGAGATTGCCGCCTGGCAATAAGCCCGCCAGATTGTATTGCAATAAAAGTGTTAAATAAATAAATATGTTCTTGGAGATTAGAGACCACGTAAGCAAGGTAATAAGACCAAAATACGATCTCCAATATTTGCAGACAGTATCCACCTATTTATTATATTACTAGTGTTGTCAGCCAAGCTGAAAGTATAGTGGATTTAATTACAAATAAATTTTCAAAGGAAATTTGAAATTTTATTTCAAGTTTTTCTTATTTAAAGATAATTTTAAAATTTCATGGATGAGTCTGGAGGTTATTTAAAATGTTCTTAATTATACTTTTAGTTTAATGTCAATATTTTGTTATTTACAGAGACTCGTTTGATCTGTATACTTAGGATTTTTATTAATATATTTATTCAATTTATTTAATTTAAAACTATGACAATTTTATAATTTGTCGAGGACCGGTCTGACGAATGACATTTATGCTAAGCAAACGGGTAACCCAGGTTCTATTCCTGGCGGATTCACTTACGTTTACTTTAACTTTTAGGTTGTTTTACATTCGAAATGATGTTTTCTGTTGCTTACGTTCTACTTATTATAAATTCTTATAGCGTTATCAAGGTACTAAAAAAGATCGCTATATAATAATCTATATAATGGAATACTTTAGCACGTTAAACCTGTCAATTTTCCTAGAACTTGAGTATTTGTACGTCATCGGAGCTTAGGGTTTGATATATAATATAAAAAAAAAACGCGCTTGCTGAAGTGTACATCTTGCACACAATAAACGAAAAATGTACGGTAATCGTCCATTCACAGGATAACTGACAATAATTTTTTATCTATCCTATAATCTATTTATAAGGTAGGAAAACGTTTGGAAAGACCTAGAAAAACGTAACACATTAACAAAATTCTCCAATATAAATTTATTCAATCTATTATATTTATTCAATTTATTTAATCTTAAATTATGACAATTTTCCTACTTGTCGAGGGCTGATCTGACGGTACGCATTCATGCTAAGCAAACGGGTAACCCAGGATGAATTCTTGGTGGATTCATTTTCATAGTTTTACTTTTATACCATTTAACACTTGATTTTTTTTGTAGTTCGTTACATATTTTTATAGCGTTACATAAAGCAATACAAATATAATGTAATATAAAACTCTATCTAACGAATCAATCAACTAATGCCAATCATCTAGGAACTTCGATATCCTTAAAATTAGAATTTAGGGTTTAATCAATCAATACTGTGTACTTCTGAAGTGCAACAGCTTACATACAATAAAATTACAGGTATCTTCCCTCCGCAAGAGGGTTGATAATCATACTAATCCACGAGCGAAATACAAACATACATACATACCATCATGCAATTTTTCTGCCAGGATAGGCAGAGAGGACCGAATACCAGACTTTTCCAATCTCAACAATCATCGTTCGCATCTTCTACATCCATACATCTTCTCATACTACTCCCACGATTTCTCTGGCTTTTTACGTATCATTATTTCGTAACATCATTCACTTGACTCAAATATACTTTGTACTTCTGACTTGTAGACTTGCTTCGACATTCTTTCATCACTCATTCTCTTCAAACCATCTTTAAGTTTATTTATTCATCTCACTGAAAACATTGGCTTTATTTATGGTATACATTAATTTCTTATGCCTTCATTCCGCCTTCTTTCAAACATTGACACTTCCCTTTCCTTAGTGTATGTTTTCTTACTCTTACTCCTTTTATGCCAAGTTCAATTTTCACTTCCATACATCCAGGTGGGCACCAAAACTTTAATGAATTGTCGTTTTTGCTACTGTTGATATCTCGCGGTTGTTGTATATAACATTAAATGCTCTGTTTACCTTGTTGCCCTTCGCTACCCTTTTTTCAACGTGTATTTCAATTCGCCAATCACACGTTAATGTACTGCCAGCTTACATAACTCTTCTTGGTTACAGATTTAATTTACTGAAAGCCATATCTTGACCACGTCCAATGAATGTTGCGTTTCTTCTTTCTTCGTGGGACTTTTCCACTTAACATATAGATTGATTGTTACATTTTTTAAAGATTAATCAGTTGAAACTTAAAATTATCTTGAATTGTCATTTATATTTAATTAGTTTTATCATATTGACTCAAAAAATTATCTTGAGTGGTCATTTATTTTTAATTAGTTTTATTAAATTGACTCATAAAATTATCTTGAATTGTCATTTATGTTTAATTAGTTTTATTAAATGGACTCATAAAATTATCTTGAATTGTCATTTATTTTTAATTAGTTTTATTATATTGATTCATAAAATTATCTTGAATTGTCATTCATTTTTAATAAGTTTTATTATATTGACTCATAAAATTATCTTGAATTGTCATTTATTTTTAATTAGTTTTATTATATTGACTCATAAAATTATCTTGAATTGTCATTCATTTTTAATAAGTTTTATTATATTGACTCATAAACTTATCTTGAATTGTCATTTATTTTTAATTAGTTTTATCATATTGACTCATAAAATTATCTTGAATTGTCATTTATTTTTAATTAGTTTTATCATGTTGACTCATAAAATTATCTTGAGTGGTCATTTATTTTTAATTAGTTTTATTAAATTGACTCAAAAAATTATCTTGAATTGTCATTTATTTTTAATTAGTTTTATTATATTGACTCATAAAAATATCTTGAATTGTCATTCATTTTTAATAAGTTTTATTATATTGACCCAAAAAATTATCTTGAATTGTCATTTATTTTTAATTAATTTTATTATATTGACTCATATAATTTTATAATGATTTTAATTTGTTGGCATAAATCATCCTAGTATTGGTGGATTGACTATTTTAAAAAAAAACAGAGCTCCTCAAACTGCTCCAAAAAACCTGACCATCTACGCTCATGAAAAAACCAGACCTTTTAGGTCCAAATGGTGAAGGAGGCGAAACTGTTTCAATTTTTTATTCATGGATACCAAGGGGGATGAAGAAGTAATGGAAAACCTTGATTATGCTGGAATGACGAAGTTGTGAAGACTGGAAGTTTGTGGATGCTGGGAACTGCGAGGTGGTTTCAAAGAACCAACGTGACTGGAGGAGGAGAGTGGAGAGAGAGATAGAGGGATGTTTCCTACCCTTGAAACGACCTAGCGTTGAAGTTTTCTATCATTAATTGTCTTTTATTACCCTTTACCCTTCTTAATACTCCAACAATTAATTTAAAATTAAAATACCTTTTAATACCTCCAAGCTCTCGGAAATAAGAACCATTAACTAAAATTACTTTACAACCTCTTGAAAGTTTAACTCGAGATGGTAGTTTAAAGAAATTTGTAGGATCCGTTTCAAGGACATTTTTTGCACTTTAATGACGCAATCAAATTTATACAAAGATCTTTAAGGATGTCTTGAGGAATGATGCCAAACGCCTTGCATTTCTGATCTGATCCAGAAGAGCCAATATGACACGGAAGCTATAAAATGCCAAATATAAGCAATAAAATGTCATATATTGTTGCGCTCGCTAGTGGAGCTGTCAACGTCATAATGAGTAGATCTTTCAATGCTAGGAAAGAGGACAGAACGCCACACTTGCAACACTTTCCAACATATTTCTTTCGCCTCCTTTACATTTGAACATATTTTCATACCATGTTATTGTCCAGTACAACTTGACGGGTTTATTACTATGTGTCAATGATTTTCAACCAATAAATTTCGCTAAAGTTAATTAAACAATCCTTAACAGTTTGAAACCATTTAAAAAAATCTTTGTACTAACGGGAATCAAACACGCAACCATTGAGTTGGAAGAGATCCGTCTTACCAACTAGCCCATAGAGGTTGATTATTTAGAAATGTTGAAACCCAGCCATTGGTTTCACTCCAATTCTATTGGTAAGTCACGTAGTTTGTTTTGAAAATTTATATTACAGAAATAATAAAAAATTCAATAATTTAAAAAATAAATATATATATTGTCATGATTATAAAGAAATTTGTGATACCTATGTGGTCTGATTGGTATGACGCCTATATTCCAAACGAGGGTTGCAGGTTCGATTTTCGTTGTAACCCATTTTTTTTTCAAATAGTGCTCCAGTTTGGTTTTCACTTAAAGCCCCGTAACTTTTTTTTGGTTGGTTGGAAGAGGCTGTATCGATTGTGTTGTATTCAACGAAATATTTACATACAATACAATACTTATACAATACTTACTTACGAAAATGAAATTAAACTTCAAAGTCCATAACTTCATCTCAAACTTCCTTAATACATGTTTGTAATTTTAAGGTATCATCTTGTTTCAACAACACCTGAACTTGATTCAAAATACCCCAGAAATACGAAGTATTTGTATAAATATTTCCAGCTAATTCGCAAAGCGAATCAGACCCTCTGAATTGCCCTCTTCTATCTGAGTATGAGATCTTCATTTATCTTATTCACAGCATCCATTTTCATTTCCATGTATCCTTGCACGAGGAAAACCGCATATCCATTTTCCCATTTCTCCGAATAAAACTGTGCATAAGGCGCCATCTGTTTTAAACTTAGATTATCTGCCAAAACATTAGAAGTTGTAGAATATAAAGTCGTCAGATGTGTTCAATCTAAATACTTGTTTAGAAGACTTATTAGTTCTTGCACATAAGATCCCCGTTGGTATTATGCTTTCTCTGTAAACAGTAAATTTGGCAGATGAATTGTCGTGTGGTAATATTTTACAGCCAAAAAATAGATGTTAAAGATAACTGAAGTAAAAACCAGACTCAAAATATTTGAAAAAAAAAAAAATGGAAACCAACGGAAGTCGAACCCACTACATCTGTGTAGAAAGACAGATGTCTTATGAACTAGAGCACGAAGGCCATCAATAATACAAAAGGAGCAAGAAGGTGGGTAATATAACTATATTCCGAGGTATTTGATTTGTTAATAGATTGTTTCGAATCGATGCAATACGGCAGGGTATTATGATAAGACTTTTGCCATTACTAGTCCTGTGGCGTGGAATGGTTTACCTGAAGTTTTAGAGATATGGATGATGTGTGCAGCTTAAGCAAGCTCTCGAAGACAACCTTTTTTGGGGATCTTATCAAAATTTATGATTGTATATTAACAATACGCTGGATATATGAAATCAGGAATCAGTGATGCATTACATGTCATCAACGAGCAAAAACCTGAACTATTTGGAGTCAACTTGAGGAGAACTTCATCCAGCAGTGGACCGTCCTTGATTGATCTTCTCTGTATACCCTGATTGGTAAATTTCGGATGGTATGCATGCATGAATGTTAGTATCACTTGCCATTATGCCCATTTAATGTTATTCTCAGTGAAACCATTTAATCTAACTAATATTATTTCCATGGTCTAAAATGAGCTATGGGAAGGTCGTCAGATTTTTTTGCCCTCATTCATCCCTTTTTCGCACATTTCATTCTTAAATACTCAAAGTTAATTTTTTCCTAAAAAAAATTACTAAAAAATGTCAAAAAAAAATTATTTTTTGCGTTTTCATTAGAATTACGCAAATAGATTATCCCAATTAATAATTATCCTAAAAAATATAAAAATGTTAGCAGAAAATTAAACGAAAGTGTTGTACTGAGTTTAATGAGTTTTCTTCTCAAATAACAAATCAAAACAACAACATATTTTTGTTTTCCATAAACGAAATAAAATATTTTTTCAACTCCTTGTTTATTTATTTCATTGGGTTTTTGGTATAGGTTTCTTCTGAAATACACGGATCATTTACAAAATTTTCACAGAAATATCTTTCTCGACTTCGAGATCAAAAATAGCACTCACCTTCAACAACACATCTTGAAGGTATCATGTTTCCCCATTCTTTTTCATCGTCCATGTTTCCACTGAATACTATTTTATGGATAATATTATGTATTTAATAAGACGGATTTTGGTTTACATAAGTAAAGAGCGGTTAGTCCATATCTTCGTTAGACTTGTTATAGCTGATTTTGTCATTTCATTCCGGCAAAGCTTCGCTTTCCGATTCGATTGACGTTGGAATGGCGACAGGAGTCTCGACTACGAGGCTCAGCAACGTTCGACGATCGAGTGTGCACAATGATAAGTAGTTGGACATGATTTTGATGTAGTTGTTGAGATTATGACGTGGCTGGAATAATATCTGTGATAGTTTTAGATAAAAATTTCCATAGAAATGTCAATGCGGAATATAAATTTTTGAGCTGAGTTTTTTTTAAATATTAGTATTTGTTGAGAATATGACGTGGTTGGAATAATATCTGTGATAGTTTTAGATAAAAATGTCCATAGAAATGTCAATGCGGAATATAAATTTTTGAGCTGAGTTTTTTTTAAATATTAGTAGTTGTTGAGAATATGACGTGGTTGGAGTAAGATCTGTGATAGTTTTAGATAAAAATGTCCATAGAAATGTCAATGCGGAATATAAATTTTTGAGCGGAGTTTTTTTAAATATTTAGTTTTTTATAGTCGGTAAGAAAAAGTCAGCTGGTTTGTAATTACGTTTGTAGAAATAGTATTTTAATTTCATTACCTGTTAAAGGCGAGGCAATATAAGATCCAACATTCGCTTAGCTTTTGAAATCTTTTATAAATAATTCATATTCTCTAGAGTATGCTGAAATAATTTATTGTAATTATAAGCCCCTCCAAAAAGTTACTAGAACCTTGATTTTCAACAAATGAGAAGGTATTGTTATTTGAGAGGTTTTCTTGTAATATAAAATCGATTCTAAAAAAATATAATACTATAGTTTACCCTTAAACCGAGATGGTAAAGTTTGCGCTTTAAAATGATGTAACATATATCGAAAAGTCTTGATTTATTTCTGGACAAAGTTAGGGGTGAAAACATGAGTTTCCATCGTAATGGTTTATGTAACCTTTTTGTATCGGAATAATTCACTTTTCTATCGTGTGTGGTGTCATTTGCTTTTTTGTAACTATTTGTAACCATACACGAGGTAAAAGTGCTTTAACATACGTTGGAAAAATCTTGTGTTTTTTTAAACAGTTCCAGTTAAACAATATACTACTCGTATATAAAAAGAAGAAAAGTGTTCAAATAATAAGCCTTCTTATTTTAAAACGTCCTAATCATGACTGAACATTACGATGACTTCAGTCAAGTGCATGCTCTGAACCATTCTATCCCATGTATTACATGTCCCATCGTTCACTTAATTCCCTACTGCAACTTTTTTTCAATACAACAAACATCGATATGCTACGAAGAAACCCAAAAGTTCTCATTTCTTTCTAATATTTCTTTCTTCACTTTCATTTAATGTACATGCTTCTTCCTTTCTCAATTACCATTTCAAACGATTTTCCGATATTCACTGATTTAATACTTTAAATGAATAAAAGGTTTATTGATAACAACATAATATGTAAATATATATTCTAAAATTACACATACCATATATGTTAAGGCAATGGGATAGGAAATACATTTGAGAGAGAAATGATTGAATGGTCTGGGCTCACCACATACTATCTCAATCTTTATACACCCCCACCAATAGGAGTAAATGCGATCAAATATTTTTCCGCCCACACCCTTCTACAGGTCAATAATAATAATAATAATAAATTATTATAAATATATTGTTTATAGTTAAGGCATTAATGTTGTGGAGGTTTAAATACATTGTAATTTATTTTATCAAACACTGTTTATTCCACTTTTTGTAACGGTATAACCCTACCGGTTTTAAGGATTTCACCTCATCTTCAGGGGAGCACCAACATGACTAAATTCTGTTCGAACTGGTACCGATATACACGTTTCAACGGTTGGGGACCGAGGGCTGAGGGAGGCATGGGACGATCTCTTCCAGCATTGGAGAGATTTTTGAGATATATTTTTTACCAGATGTTCGCCTCGGTGTACTGACTTAGAAATTTCTAGGACCTCTAATCTGTCCAATTTATTTCCGTTACTACTGATATGTAAGAATTTGGCATCATCGATAGAAAAGGTATGGTTTTCACGGTGACAATGATTAGCCATTTCAAAATAAAATAGAGGATTTGTTAAAGCGGATTTGTGTTCACGAAATCTCTTTTCAAATGATCTTCCTGTCTTTATTATATAGAAATTATCACAGTTAGCTCATAAAAGTTTATACACACCGCTGTTGCTAAGTATTCCGTTTTTGTCTTTCCCGTTAAATAAGAGTTTCCGAAGATTAAAATTACGAAGATTAAGAATTGGATTTTTTTTGCTTATTTCATATATGTTTTTTATTAAAGGACTTTGCTCCATTTATAGGTATGCTTATAGGTGTCGTTAAATATATGATCTCTATCGCTATAGAAATATATGATCGCTGTTAGTATAACTATAAATTCAATAAATATGTACGAAAATGGTCAAATACATGAACACACTTATTCAGACACACATATACCCCAGATTTACGGTCAACCTAAAGAAAGGAAATAAAATGAGTAAAAATGTTTATTACTTATTGGCTGATTTACTGCCGAATGGCAATCTTTTCAAACCAACCATATAATTGTACAACATTTGAAATGAAAGGTGAACGATTTATATTATTCGTGCAGAGAAAAAAAAAGTATGCAACACCGAAATAATAATAAAAAAACGCATACAAATTTTATCAATGATATTTATGATAGCATTATCTCAAATAAGGCATTCCCACAGATTTAATAAGACCTCTTGCGATAGTAAACAAAGTCAATGGGGTACTAAAACCTATACGAGTATACTTGAGACAGACAGTATCAAGGTAGTCTTCTGTATTAGCGTTCTGGCCTTTCTGCTTACCGCAACAGTAAAACGGGATGATGGTATGTGCGTATGTACTAAAACCTAAATAAATGAACTCTGATATTCACGTCAACCAAACATCGAGAGTACATTTCGTTTTAGAAATTAATCATAACAAACAAAATGATAAATGGTTCGTAGTATCAGAGAATGGATACCACTGGGGATATCAAAGTAAAGTAAAGTGAAGTGAAAGTATAACCGAATTTAATTAGGTTCAAATTACATTACACCTGTACTGGGCCCCAAAATTTAATAACGGTTAAAATCTCCACTCCGCGTGGGGGCAAATCATAATTTATTCGGTTTTTGGAACCACTCCTGTCTCGCACGTAGCGTGGACTGACTCTCCTGGGAAAATAATTTTATTAGAGGGCTTGTCAAACTTTGGTACGAGAACTAAAAAATAATTGTTGGTTAGCGTAATTTTTTACAAATTGTATTTTTTATTTTCACTGTTTTATATAAATGTAAACGAAGAAAAAGAAAGCAGAAATTTGGGGTATAATTTTTTGGGGTTTTTGGTATGAAATCCCGATAAAATCAAACTTTAGATCATCGACCTAACACGTTAACTATACCTCTGTGACCTCACAATAGGAATGGATATTGTGGAAGAGTTTGTGTATTTTAGCTCTACTGTAATAAATTTTAACGATTCTACTATAGATATAAAGCGCAGAGTAGGAATGGTGAAGAAAGCAATGACAAGGCTATTCAAAATATGACAGGACAGAGGAATATTTAGAAATATTAAAAAAAGAGTTGTCAAATCTTGATATTTTCTTTCTTTCTATGTGGAGCAAAAACGTGGATATTAAAGTATATCGATAGAAAGAAGATCGTTGTGTCCAATACGTGGTGCTGGATACGAATGCTGCGAAACTCTTGGACGGAAAGGAAAACAAACTCATCTATATTACTGGAACTCCATATAAATTCTTATCTCTGTACAATTTGTCAACACAAAGTATAATGCGTTTCTTTGAATAAATATGTATTACATATATCAAGACAGGATGATACCAGTTTCGAAAATACTGTTGTGCCGGGTAATGTTTCTTGAAAGGAAGTATCCAATCGAATTGCCGCAACCACCACCTTCCTATCCCTTCTCTCAACTAATTTTTATTTACTATTTTTAATGCACAACGTAATTGTTTTTTAAAATTATTATGTTGCACATTTCTCTATTTAATATTTTATGAAACGGTCCGCAAAATAATACTTTATTACCAAGTTGAAATCTTTTACAACCAACAAAGTTTTACAAAGTTGTGAGTTAATGGTAGAGAATTAACATTCTTGATAAATAGAAATTAAAAGTCGAACAAAGAAATACAAAAGGACTAAATAATTGATGGTGAGAAGAAGGAAATGGATATTGGAAAGAGAGAGATATTAAAAGTGTTAAGAAATTCTCTATATCTAGAGTATTCCGTCTTAAGAGTAGACATGAAACAGCGCTGTTAGTTGCCTTTCTTTAGCTGTCTCAGTAGCATGCTACTTTAGATTGAAAAGTAGCTGTAAAATGTTATGGCTTTTGCTCCAAAAAGGCTTTAAATAGGCTTGTATGTGTTTTGACAGTATTATATGTACAACACAACCAAATCTTTGTAGTATACAAACAACGTAGAAAAGAGAGAGCATGATTATATTAAGATCTCATGTTCAAACAATACTTAGTACACCGACATTCCTTTGGTTATACTTGTGTTATTGTATTGTATTGTAGTGTGTTGTATTACACTTTAGTAGTATACATTACAGTCTAGCGGATTTACTGACATGTTATAAACTCTTTTAACCTATGTTACTTATACCTTTAATATTTAGAAGATACCATTACACGCTACAGTATCAGCAACGCTAAATGTCCTGTCATTATACTTGTATCGATACTTATCTCTTTTTTTTTTAAATACATGTGAAGCAAATATTTTTTTGTATTTTGCGAACATTTTTTAACTTTCAGGTACTGTAAACTCTGACATATTTATCAGTATGTAAAAAAAAACTAAAGAATATTACTATTTTATTTGAGTAAAATATTTATTTAATGTTTTCCAATCTGTGTTCAGCATAATTCTTACAACCTTTAAAGTCAATATGATCAAACGTGTTTTGAAAATAAAACTGCTTAAAAAAATTGGTTGTCTGACTAGATTCTTTTCTTAAAATTAGATTTCTTTTGATCACGCCATAACGTGACGCTGAATGTGGGGGCGCTCTTTTATCGCGGCCGCATCGTCATCATCCCGGCCCTGTCGCGCGCTGGCCACATCGTCTTCGCTCCCGGCCCCGCCAAGCGTATTATCACAAGTTGAATTGGAGAGTATTGTTGCGTGTGTCGGCTACCGCTGTCTCGACGACGATTTCGCCCGGTCTCGTCGACTTGTTCATAGACCATCGCCGGGAGAAGATCTCAATCCGGGCCAGCCAGTGGCAACCGTGCCCAATCACCGGAACCACCAAGACGAGTTACCCGTTACTAGCCGCGACTACTCTTCAGAAGTGCAATACGAGCTGCATGTCGTCGGCCGAGACCTCCGAATCCTGTTACCCACGCCGTCAACGAACTTACACCACAACCGTGAGTAGAATTCCCTTATATCCTATTCTTTCCAGTTTGGCTAACGCCGAACTATATGGTCCTTCCGATCCGTAACCATAGCCGTGAAAAAACAGTCCACTGAACCTATCTCGAGCTAAATCAATTACAGCCGCCTTTTAATAATCCGATTCAAAATCATTCAAAAACAGTTCTCCCTTCAAAGAAAAAAAATTCCTCAAAGTTTGTGTCATGACAAAGCGAATATGCAGGTGTTGTATTCGTGTATCATGTTGTTGGTAAATTCTAATAATCCATTATTCAAAATTCAAACTAAATAAATTATTGCGGGTACATATTAATTTTATTCAATTCAAAGAATATTTAAATCACCGAGTTATATTCAAATAAGTGACATGTTTTGTTTATTTTTAAACCGAATTACCATCGGTATATTTTAAAAATTAACAGTAAAAATTATTGCTGCAAGCTGGGTCGGGTCGACTAACATTTATTCGATGTTATCCAAATGTCTTTGGGGGAAGCATCACAGTTCTTGAACATGAACTATTTATTATTATAAATTATAAAATATTAAGTTTTTTAATATTTTTCCAATTTTATTTTCTTTTCAAATTGCTGCTGGATCTCAAATATAAACTTCATTTATCATCGTGGCTATAATAACTTCTTCCTCTTATTCACTATCTCTTCGTCTATTCATTGTGCTTCATTTTTAAATTCTCAAAATTATTACAAAAATATTATTTTCTTTTCAAATCGCTGCTAAATCTCAAATCTAAACTTCATTTATCATCGTGCCAATAATAACTTCTTCCTCTTATTCACTATCTCATCGTCTATTCATTGTGCTTCATTTTTAAATTCTCAAAATTATTACAAAAATATTATTTTCTTTTCAAATCGCTGCTAAATCTCAAATCTAAACTTCATTTATCATCGTGCCAATAATAACTTCTTCCTCTTATTCACTATCTCTTCGTCTATTCATTGTGCTTCATTTTTAAATTCTCAAAATTATTACAAAAATATTATTTTCTTTTCAAATTGCTGCTAAATCTCAAATCTTAACTTCATTTATCATCGTGCTAATAATAACTTCTTCTTCTTATTCACTATCTCTTCGTCTATTCATTGTGCTTCATTTTTAAATTCTCAAAATTATTACAAAAATTATTACACATTGCAAAAGCATTATCTTTTTCTTTCAAAATGCCGTCAAAATCACAAGCCGCGAAGTTTCGTGAGAGCCACAGAGCAATAACGCAACTAAGAGACATTGCATCTGCCATAAATTCAGGTGACTTTTCGAAGTATTCCGTTGCTGACTTTGAGGGGCGCTTCTCTAAATCAGATGAGGTCAAAAGTAGGCTGGATGACGTGTATTACCAGATATTGGATTCCACCGATCTCGATGATAAGACGGAGACCCAATATACCGACAACTATCGTGCAGCATGCGATGCTTACACAGATATGCTTGTCGCCAAAGCAAGTTTCACTTCACAACCGACTGCATCGGCTTCTCAGCCCTCAACATCTTCTATACCCGCTTCCGTTCTGCCCGAAATTGAGCTTCCTAAATTTTCTTCAAAATTGGAAGATTGGCCGTCATTCATTGCCATTTTTAAGAGCTTGACGGACCAAATCGGCAATCTTACCGATGCAGTGAAGCTCCATTACCTTTTTTCGAGTCTTAGTGGAGAGGCTCTTAGTATGATATCTCACCTAAAGATCACCAATGAGGGCTATGCGGTGGCCTTAGCCATTCTGACTAAGCGCTATGAAAACCGCAGGGTACTCATCGACCGGTTTGTGGATGTCATATTGGAGCTTCCCACTATCACATCCCGCTCAGATATCCGTCAGCTGTTCTTAAACCCCCTCGTTTCAGCTCAATCAGCACTACAAAACTTAAATCTGCCCATTAAGGAGTGTGATTACGTTTTCGTATCCATACTGGTACGAAAACTGAAAGGTGAACTCCGCTCCTTATTCGAACGTAGGCACGGGTTGGATGAACGTCTGCCTACCCTTCAACATTTAATCACGTTTCTTGAAGAACATGCACGTTGTGTTGAAACAGAAAGAGCCAACACATCTAATCAGCCCATTCACCAGCCCTCACCACTCTTTTATGGCTCGGGCGGACGGTCATCCACCCTGCAACGTGCTCGTACTCCACATAGACCGCAGATTCGGTCCATTCAATCTCCTCAACCAGCTTACTTGGCCCAAACATCCACCACAACCCCAACAACCGACCGTACTTTCTGTCCTTGGTGCAACACCAGGGGCCACAGACTAATGGCGTGCCCAAATTATCAAAATCAGCCCGTTCAAGGTCGTTGGGATTTCATCGCGGCGAGCGGTCGTTGTCGACGCTGCCTCGGACCTCATAATGCAAATGATTGCGAAACTACGGGGTCGTGCCGGGAGTGCAAGAGTGACAGGCATCACACTTCCCTTCACCACCCTGGTACGTCATCTTCGACGCAATCATCAGCCCAATTTCGGCCATTGTCACCCCGAGAGCGGCCTCGGCGGCTATCAGCCCGTGAATCTCCACAGCGCTCGTCTCAAACAGGATATAGGTCTCCGCCGCCAACCCGAAAAAATAATCAACAAGACCCACAATTATGACTTTTGGATGGTGCTGAGGTCTCTTTGGGGCCCGGCAGGCCTATAGCCTTCGGCACGACCTTTGACTGTGCATTACTGGGACTTGTTGTCAACCCAAACTCAGCCCATTCTCAAAAGCGACTCAGCCCAAACTCAGCCCGTACTTGCGGCTCTCCCAACTCATGCGCTTCAACTCAAAAGCGACTCAGCCCAAACTCAGACCGTACTTGCGGCTCTCCCAACTCATGCGCTTCAACTCAAAAGCGACTCAGCCCAAACTCAGCCCGTACTTGCGGCTCTCCCAACTCATGCGCTTCAACTCAAAAGCGACTCGGCTCAAACTCAGCCCATATTTGCGGCTCTCCCAACTCATGCGCTTCAACTCAAAAGCGACTCAACCCAAACTCAGCCCATGCGCTTCAACTCAAAAGCGACTCAACCCAAACTCAGCCCATGCGCTTCAACTCAAAAGCGACTCAACCCAAACTCAGCCCATGCGCTTCAACTCAAAAGCAACTCAACCCAAACTCAGCCCATGCGCTTCAACTCAAAAGCGACTCAACCCAAACTCAGCCCATGCGCTTCAACTCAAAGGCGACTCAACCCAAACTCAGCCCATGCGCTTCAACTCAAAGGCTACTCAACCCAAACTCAGCCCATGCGCTTCAACTCAAAAGCGACTCAACCCAAACTCAGCCCATGCGCTTCAACTCAAAAGCGACTCAACCCAAACTCAACCCATGCGCTTCAACTCAAAAGCGACTCAGCCCAAACTCAGCCCATGCGCTTCAACTCAAAAGCGACTCAACCCAAACTCAACCCATGCGCTTCAACTCAAAAGCGACTCAGCCCAAACTCAGCCCATGCGCTTCAACTCAAAAGCAACCCAGCCCAAACTCAGCCCATACTTGTAGTTCTCTCAGCTCATGGAGGTACAAAGATTTCTTTCAGTCAATGAAGATAAAATCCACAAAACAGTTACTTTATGGAATCGTAGGTGATCAGCACTTGACCTTTGAGGAATTTACCACACTCTTAACACGAATCGAGGCTGTCCCTAACTCCTACCTCCACACCCTTCCAACCCGCTCCAAATGGCTTTCGCCATCCTCCTCTCCTCAAATCGGAGAGCTCGTCCTGATCAAGGAGGACAACCTGCCGGCACTGAAGTGGCGACTCGGACGCATCACCCGCACCATACCGGGCAGCGATGGAGTGACACTTGTGGTGGACCTCAACACGGCGGCCCGTGGGAGGTCCTCCCGGCGCCCCAGGATGATCACGCCATAACGTGACGCTGAATGTGGGGGCGCTCTTTTATCGCGGCCGCATCGTCATCATCCCGGCCCTGTCGCGCGCTGGCCGCATCGTCTTCGCTCCCGGCCCCGCCAAGCGTATTATCACAAGTTGAATTGGAGAGTATTGTTGCGTGTGTCGGCTACCGCTGTCTCGACGACGATTTCGCCCGGTCTCGTCGACTTGTTCATAGACCATCGCCGGGAGAAGATCTCAATCCGGGCCAGCCAGTGGCAACCGTGCCCAATCACCGGAACCACCAAGACAAGTTACCCGTTACTAGCCGCGACTACTCTTCAGAAGTGCAATACAAGCTGCATGTCGTCGGCCGAGACCTCCGAATCCTGTTACCCACGCCGTCAACGAACTTACACCACAACCGTGAGTAGAATTCCCTTATATCCTATTCTTTCCAGTTTGGCTAACGCCGAACTACCTTTCTTAAAAATATCAGATTCCTTAAAAAATATATTCCAGTCTTGTTTTCAATTAAGACTTCTTTAACACTTTTCCAATTGGTTGATAAAAACTCTTTTTAAAAAAAATTATGGATAAAAGAAAATCGAGCTCACATCCTCAGGGCAGGAAGATAAACGATTTATCAACTGTCGCGGAGGTCGTTGTTATCGACGGTACAAACGTTTTTTTTAAATAAGTATGAATTTTCTAGACTGTTACATTTGTTTTCTACCCTAAGGTATAAAGAAGATTACCATGGCCTTGTTAGTAAGACACCTGTCTTCCAATCGGTGGTTGCCGATGGTGTGTGAGTTTGTTTCTTGAAAAATATATTCCAGACTGGTTTTCACTAAAGACTTCTTTAATACTTTTATAATTGGTTGAAAGATATTCTTTTTAAAAATATGATAATGTCAAAGGGAATCAAGTCACTTTTTAATAATTGTGGTAGAGGATTTGCAAAATGATAATAAGACTATAAAATAAATGGTTTAATTTTGAAAATCGAGATATTTTTACATAGGATGGCACAACAAGAACTATAAATTGAAATTTTAATTAAGTTCTGCAATCGTGTACTGCTGCATGATTAATTTATAAGTTATGTAGATTGTAGATGACGTATTTCCATTTTAAATATTATACGTTTGACAGCTGAAAAATGGCGTAAAATTTAAAATTTCAGTTCTTGTTGCGCAACCCCATGAAATATAAATAAATACCTACGGTCAGTGGATCGATCGATATCGTGACATGATTCATTTGGCATCAAACATTTTTTTGGCATCAATTGAACGATTTGAACTTGGAAAACATGTGGTTCCAGCAAGATGTCATACTGCTGAAGAAACAATGGCTTTATTGTAGAAAAAGTTCTCTGACCGTGTGTCGAAGGAAAATTTCTCATCGTGGAAATGTGAATTGGCCACCACGATTGATTTAAAACCCCTTCAGATTTTTTTCTCTGGGGCTATGTTAAATATGAAGTGTACGCCACGAATCCAAAAAAAAAACATCGATGACCTTAAATCCAACATTACTTTTGTCATTTGGCCATTTGGCCGATATTATTTTCCACACATAATTCTCATTTACACTAATTATATTGATACCAATAAATATGAACATTAAAAAAACTTCTTTTTTTTTTTCTTGATTTAAAATTGTAGTTCTTGTTGCGCTACACTAACATACGGGAATGTTATGTATTATATATACGAAATACTCGTATGATTTTTTAGTATTTATTAACATTTGGAGGTTAGTCCATGGTTTTATCCCTTAAATGGAAAATTATGCATTGAAATGAGCTTTGAACTTTTTATGATTATAAATGTTAACTTTACAAATACTTTCACGAAAAACTCATGACTTTCAAAAGACCCTAACAAATATTTCTTAACCTTCGAAATATAATACTTCTACAAAAATTTGCAATTTTCAAAAAACAAAATTTTATTCGAATTTTCCACTTAATTTGATTAAGTCACTTCTTGATTCAAACCTTAAGGATTTTTTACGACTCAATTTGAATATTTTAGGGAATTTAATCGAAACACCATAATTTCTTATTTTCCTTGTAATTTTAAAACAGACTACAAATTTTTTTTAAGCATTTTTATTTTCAAAACACGTTTGATCATATTGACTTTGGCTGTAAGAACTATGCGGAACACAGATTGGAAAACGTAAAACAAATATTTTACTCAAATAAAATAGTAATGTTCTCTAGCTTTTTTACGCACAGAGAAATATTTCAGAGTTTATAGTACCTGAAAATTAAAAAATGTTCGTCCTAAAATACAAAAAATACTAGCTATACGTGTATTGAAAAAAAAAAGAAGAAAAAAGTCAATATAATGACAGGACATTTACCGTTGCTGATCCTGTAGCGTGGAATGATATTCCTCTAAATATTAGAGATATAAGTAAAAGGTAGTTTTAGGAGGCATTCGAATACAACCCTTTTTGAGCTTACAAACAGTAAATAAAGCTTACAAACACAGGTTAAATCCAACTACACACAAAGTTTAAGAGAAATCTTACACAGTAAGAAGATAAAGATTTCACACAAAGCTTTAACAGGCATGACATACAGCAGCAAAAATATAAAAGTTAGTACACAAAAAATATTAGTACGATGAAAACATTTACTTTCCAGTACTAAAAAAGCTCATATTGATTTCTTTAAAAACATTATCGGAAATGTTGAAGATGTCAATATCCGCGGCTTTATTTAAAAGGGACAGGCCGTGATACAGTGGAAGAGCACATGACAGGTAAGTTTTACTTATTGGCGGTTTAAATAAGTCAATATTTCTGTATCTCGAATCATTGTCAGGAACATAAAACTTTATTTAAACATAGTAGGATTAGGCGTAGTTTCCGTCAGCAACTTAAAAATATAAGAAGATACTCTCACACTTAGAAGGTAGTATTCCATTATACAAAAAATTTATGATTATATATTACTAAATACAAATACTACACAATACCTGTGTTACTATAACATATTGCAAGATCTACAAAGGTCTTTTTGTAGTTCGTCTTCCCTTTCCATATATCTTCTCACATAGCTCCCACGATTTCTCTAACTTATTAAGTTTTCTTCTTTTAAAATATCTCTCACTTGATTCAACTACACCTTTGATCTTTTAACACGCCTTACTCTTAATCACATTTGTAAAGTATATTTGTTTTCTTAGTATTTCTTAATTCATTCGTTCCACCTTCTTTAACCTTCTCAGCGGGCTCTTCTCCATCTTACTGAAAACATTTGCTTCAAGTTAAATAAATAAATAAAGATTTATTGATAGCAACATGGTATGTACATTTATAAATACATTAAAAAATCGCACATATATCTTAAGTAGAATAAGAAAATACATTTAAAAGAGAAGCTATCAAAATGTCTGTGCTCATCTCATAACATCGCCCCGGTCGAGATACACCCCTCCAATAAAGGGCGAGCCCGGCCGCGATGACATCAGATGTTTTTCAGCCCACACCTTTCATGTTCATATTCATAGTAAACCCTTATAACTAAATTCCGTACTGTGTCATACTATGCAAGTGATCAGCATATAGCAATCCGCACACATTCTTAATTTACATTTGTTTAATATCCATTGATATTTATAGTTCTTTAACACATAAAATAAGTAAATACTATACAACCAGGGTAATAAAGCACATCCTTACTTTACACCTTTTGAAATATTAAACCACACAGTCAAGAAATCATCCACTCTATACGTGTTCCACTCCCAGCAAATAAGACATGCATCTCATCAAAATACTGAAATATTGCTGAAAATTATTCAAATTTGAAACAAGACTCTAGACAATAATTCAATTTATTCATCCCTATTGTATAGGGGTCCCTGTTGGATATCGGTCTGTCTGCTTTGTTCTTTTTTCCCCCTCATTTACTCTTTTCTAACGAAGAACTTAGTGCAAGGGAACGGAAACATTTAGAAAAATACACTAGTAGAGATGGACCAAGAAGAAATTTTAAATATTTTTTTACAAAGATACTAAATTAAATTATATAATCATCAATGATAATAAATCACAAAAGTGTAAGTTCGCTAGTCCGCCTAAAATATGAACGACGTCTGAAAGTGCAATTGTTTAAACAATAGTTCGTACGCACTAATTTAAAAAATCACACAGTCTCGTTCGTTATGCTGCGGCTTTTATCGGACATATTTAAATCGCATTTTTTACGAATTCAACTTTTATTATCACCATTATCACCGTTATACCATGTAGGCAGAGATAACAGTTCTCCATTTTATTCTATTCTGGCACAAACACATCTTTCATATCTGCCACGTCCATACACTTCGTCATACATATTTTCTTATTATGTATAAAGGATTTTCATTCCCTTGAGAGAATATCATTAATATGTACATTATGAAGGTCTTCCCGAAATCCAGCTTTAAGCAGTTTCTTAGCTGCACATCTTCTTATGAAAGTACAAAATATATACATGTCAGTCAAGAATGTGAGTGGTATGTATGAAATTTGATCTTTATATATATATATTTATATATATATATATATTATATATATATATATATATATATATATATATATATATATATATATATATATATATATATATATATATATATATATATATATATATATATATATATATATATATATATATATATATATATATATATATATATATATATATATATATATATATATATATATATAAATATATATATTTATATATTATACATAGAAGCTGCATATATTCTTATGAAAGTTCAAAATACGTACATACCAGACAGAAATCTGACGCGATCAAAACTGAGATGCCAGCGCACAAACTTTTGATCTTTTTGCCTAGTGGTAGAATGAACTACTTAGATATTTGTAGTTCGATTTTCAATGAAGACAAAAAAAGTTAGTGATTTTCATGCACATTTCAAAATTTCCACATTTAAATGTGTCTTTAGGTTGCAATGCACTCAACAGAAATATTGATATACATACATATTGATGACATTCGTGGCCTAATTGATAAGAAACCTGTCATCCAGTCTGGACCTGGAGTATACAGAATCGATTGTCGTTAGTACCCAATATAAAAAAAAGTGTTTTCTGTCTTGTTTTTGATGCATCGTTGATATTTTTCCAGTTCCTTAATTACATACTCGTAATTATGAACTTGTCAGGCTGAACTAAAAACAACGAAAGTGTTATAAAATACAATATTTTTCATGTTGTATTCCTATGTTTCGTTTTTTTCTTTAATATTGGGTGTTAACATAAGTTATGTCCATTTTTTTTTCCAATTTAAAAATGAGCACCAAAAGTAAAACAAAATAGTAAAGGTTATATGTTATTCGAAAGAAAATTTTCTGTTCTACAAGATATTGTATTTGTTTTTAAGTTACATATATTATTTTATTTGATTACAAGCCTTCAAAATAGAATATCAAGAAGACGAAAGTGAGCATTTTCGACACCTCTTTCTATTTGCGTTCAATCGAGGGAATAAAGCTGCCAAAGCTGCTAGCAATATTTGCGAAGTGTACGGTGGAGATACTATGCATTAAAGGACAGCTCGTCGATGGTTTTGCGTTTCAAAGACGGTAATTTTGACCTGAAAGACATGGAGCGTTCCGGACGACCAGTGGACTTCAATGAAGACCGCTTTAACCATATTAGTCTTTCAGGTCAAAATTACCGTTTTTAAAACGCAAAAACCATCGACGAGCTGTCCTTTCATTCATAGCATCTTCAACGTACACTTCGCAAATATCGCGAGCAGCTTTGACAGTTTTATTTCCTCGACTGAACGCGAACAGAAGGAGGTGTCGAAAATGCTTACTTTCGTCTACTTGACATTCCATTTTGAAGGCTTGCAATCAAATAAAATAATATTCAAATTAATTTTAAGTAAGATGGATACAAATATTATATTAAAATACGAGTATGTCTGATTGTACAGCACACAAATAAATCATAATACGAAATCAATACTCATACTTAGACAACTTTCGTCGCTTAACTCGAAAGACGCTTGTCGATCGGCTCGAGAGTTTGCGGGTTTGATTTCCGTTGGATCCCAGATTAAAAAAAATTATGATATTTTTGTCTGGTTAAGGCCGGTTTAACCTTTTTATGATTGTTTGGAAGAGATTGCCATATGATAATAATACAACCACCTTATACTGTATATAACGCTAGTATAATACATTCCAAAACCGATGTAGGTTCATATTATGAATAAGGCTTCGACATCACCGTTAGAGAAATAAGGAATAAATCCGCTCACGATGAGAACACCGTGAAATCATTAGACATTAGATATAAAAATCTAAAGATATCCAAAATATCCGTGTATACGAATAGCGACGTTAAGCTTTCCTATTTTGTACGCTTCATTTGGCAAATGCACTAAAATCTCGCTAACTGAAACGGCCCTGTGTATATCAAATTTACGAGTCTCCGAACCGGTACATTAAGCCCGAAAATATAGGGGCTCATAATATTTTCTAAGGAATAGAATAATTGCACTGATTTTGCCATTTTGGCAGAATATCAAAAATACGTGCAAAAAGGATCCATGAGATTTTTATTTTATCTGATTATTGAAACATTTATAAAATAAATCTTAAAAAAAGGAATTTCAACAGAAAGACATTGGATGGAATCAAATATTTTCTCCTGTGTCTGAGAGATGTCTCTTCGGAAAGCAGTAGAACTTTTTGTGTCTGAGAGATATTCCTTCGGAAAGCAGTAGAACTTTCTGTGTCTGAGAGATTTCCCTTCGGAAAGCAGTAGAACTTTGAGTTCGATTTCATCCGAAATTAATTGTTCCAAATCGATCGAATAAAGCGGAGTATTATGAGGAGGCTTTTGCTGTTGCTGGTCTTGTGACGTGAAATGGTCTGCCTCTAAGTGTTAAAGATGCGAGTGGCGTGCGCAGCTTTAGGAAACGTTTAAAGACAACCCTTTTGGGTAGTTTTTTGCAAAATTTATGATTGTATATGAACATTCCACACATTCACTAAACTGCATCTAAAGCTGAAGCCACTATCACATACCGGAATATCTATAAAGGATTATTTGTAGTTTGCCTTTCTGTGCTTCTGCTTACAGCGTTTTCTTACCAAATATTTTTCATTCAACAACATAAAGATAACAAACAGCGTTTTATCATATATACAATACGAGAGATTCCTGAGACATCGAAAATACTGAAAACCACCATCCATGAGCATTTGGTGGAATTTTAAGAAAGATGAACCTTTTAAATGTGACAAAGATATACTCTTTAAAAACTCTTAATTTAGATTTTGATATTCTACTTGGTAAGTCTTTAAAGTTTGTGTAAGTAGCAAATGATCTATGACAAAAACGTTTGAAACACATTATCGTAATATATTTTTGCCTAAAAATTTTCCATCTGAAATCATAGTTTTGAGTAAAATCAATGTCTGAATCTTAAAAAATATCTAAATAAAATGCTTTATTCTTAAAACACCATAAAATGGCATCAAAATGGGACTGTGTATTCAAACGTTTACATGATTCTCCTTTACAAAATATAAACGGTTTATATCAGCCAACTCATAAGGTTTATTAAATGTTCAGATACAGCTGAACATTCATGAAATGAACATATAAATGCATTTAAATAATGCAATAAGTTTGAACTGCTAAATTCATGCCTATATACCATAACGCAGTTTCAGGCGAGGACAGAACGCTGGATATTTTACCTCTTCAACATCCATAAATTTTGTAGTGTTTGATAAAATAAATTACAAAATCCGTAAATCTTATTTTACAATATCTTATTTCTTTCTATCATAATTCACTCGATTCAACCATGCTTCCCTCTATAATATCTTCCACTCGCATTTGTACTTTATTTATGTTTTGTTAGTATATCTCAATTTATTTGTTCTACGTGTTCAAATGATCCCGTAATGCAAATAGATGGAGACACATTACCAAATTGTGACTTCTTTAAGTATCTTGGGTCACTCATCCAAAGCGATGGAGGATGTGCAGCAGATGTAACATATAGAATTAGTGTGGGATGGATGAAGTTTAGATCAATGACGGGAGTTCTAAGTGATCCGAAAATGCCAATAAAGTTAAAAGGAAAAGTATACCAAACGATTGTCAGACCCGCACTACTCTATGGCTCCGAATGCTGGACGATGTATAACTCTTACTATAGGCAGCTGGAAACTGCTGAAATTCACATGCTAAGATGGTCAACTGGTGTGTCCCTAAGAGACAAAATAAAAAACTCACGCATTCGTGGAAGCCTAGGTGTTACAGACATCAACAGCAAGATGGAGGAGAGGCGATTGAGATGGTATGGGCACGTTGGACGCAGAGCACCCGATCACATTGTGAACCAGGCAACCTCCATGGGTCTTCCTCGAATAACAACCAGAGGAAGACCAAATAATTCATGGGTGGTGCAAAAAGATAACCTGATGCAGAGGCACGGCCTGGGGGACGTAGTCCGGGACAGAAGAGCATACAACCTGAGGATGAGGAGAGCTGACCCCAACAGTCTTCGCAGACAATGAGTTGGGATGGAGCCAGGGAGAGAGATTGATAAAAATCAATTCGTGTCAGGGCTGGCAGAGAAAACATACCGCCATATTTTTCTACACATAAATTTTTTGTCTCCACAACATTTATACACTTTTTCATATAATTCTGACGATTTCTCTACTTTTCTACGTTTTCTTCTTTCAAAATATCATAATTTGATCCAACGATATTTTCGTAATTCCGAACAATGAGTTTCAAGAGTGCTTTAGAAAATTTTACAACCACTTCCAGTACTGTTTTGACTCACAAGGAGTGTATTTTGAATAAAAGGTAATGTAAACTAAAAATTAACAATGCCTCATATTTCGTTTCCCGTCAGTCACCATTTCATTGGACATATAGTGTATAACAAACAGACCATAGTTAAAAGATGAATTGTTTACAAACACATTAACAAGATACCAGTAATATATCCTTTTTTAGAAGAGGTATCGATCACGTGAAAAAACACGGGACCAGGACTCAACGAAAATTTAGTTTATCACGTTAAAACATGAGATCGGGATAAAAAGTGTTAATCAAAATATAAGAATAATATGAAAAGTCTGAACACCTATGACTTTTCTATGTGATTTCCTTGCTTAATTACTCTTTTTGTCTCTTCCCCTTTAGGGTCGGGTTGATGCCACCGCTCTTTATCATAACGGTCCACTGAAAAACATTAGCTTCCCTTTTATTTTCCTTTAGTCCCGGTCCTGTGTGTCCTTCATTGACCGACCCTCGGCAATCCGTTTGATGTGAGCCATTCATCATGTCAGAGGAGAGATCCTCGCGACTCATGGTTCCTCTACTCGAAAATACTTGGTTCATCTATCAATTTACACAAATCAATGTCAAACTTTTTTCTTCAATATGGCAATCTTTTGTACTACGTCCCAGTCTAGCTCCTGATTCATTCGATCTTTTTCTTGTCACGTAATGGACATCCGAATCTCTTTTCGTGCTTCTTAAATAAACAACGATCGTGATCTAACGGTTTGCATTTACAGTAAGCAATCGGTTCTTAAGTTCGATTCCTGGCGGATTAGCTTCAGGAGCGATTTTACTCTTAAGCTATTTAATATTTTGTGACAGTAAAATTCTTGGTATACCAATGCGTCAGAAAGCTTTCTAGACATCATTTTTTGCAATTTTCTTCGCTTGACTTTGAATCGATCTTTCTGGTTAATCAGGTGTGCTATATTCTTTAACAATAAACTAAATAATTATAATTTATCTCGAAATATTCGTCTTATTTAACTTCCACACAATTCTTTTCCTAATCCCTGTATTTCTTTTTCAAATATTGATTTTATAAACTATGTTAAAGAAAAGCTACAAATGATAACTATGAAACAAAACATGGTTGGTTGGAAGGAATCGCTTAAAAATAATAAATTCGCCAACTATATTTACATAAAACTATTAACCCTTTTAATCCCACGGGGCCGATTAGCTGCCTCAACTGGTGTATGCGAAAAATCCCACGGGGTCGATCATCGGACTGAAAGTTTTCATACATGTTTTTATGTTGAATAAAAAAAACATATAAATATTTTTTTTATGAAATATGAAAATTACTTATTATTTAACTCTCTACAGGGAAGTCTCCATAAAAATAGGTTTTAAAACTAAATATTAACTAAGATAAAAAATAAACTACTGTTTTTTTTGCCAAAAATGCTTGGGATGTTTCACACATTTTTCGCAAAATATGCTGGGATTAAAAGGGTTAAATAAATGAATAAACAGCTGTTTTGTTTTTCTGCAGTTTATATGCCGCCTGTCATTAATTCCTATAGCACTATTAAGCAATACTCTGAATTAAAAAACTCTACCCAACACAAGCTCATGGAAGTTTAATCTCCTTGCCATCAAAACTTGGGAGGATCTGTAAAAAAAACCTGTGTTTTTCCTGAAGTGCAACAGCTTGCACACAATACACCAATTTATAAACAGGCGTCTTTCATATGAAAGCTGACAATTATACCCGATGACGAGGGATAATTTATCGTATCATCGCTTCCATATACAACTTGAAGACCACTTGAAAGTGATTTACAAATTAAACTTTGCTTTTTCATTATCTTTTTTTCAGCTCTGTGTGTATATTATTCATTATATTATAATTTATAACTCTGTTACGTCAAAATTAATACTTTTAATTTATTTCTATCTTAAAGATAGTAATCAGGGTTTGTATGTGAATGTGAAAGTTTGCACATTTATATTTTGAACAATGTTTTATTTTTAATAATATTTATTGTAAATATTGGTATTATCAACTGCTCCTTTACATATTTTTTTGTAAATATGGTTCACGTGTATAAACCTTTGGAATAGTAAAATAACCCTACTTTGCTACACGGAGATAAGCAAGCCAAGTTGCATTTATACAACAAATGTGTTATGCAATAGTATAAAGTTTTCATTCCTCTCGTTCGTATTATCATTCCGCTCCGGAGTAATCAAGATTTATTGGTTTGCTCATTCAATATATTTGATTGCTCATTCAATATCCCACCTGCTAGTAGGGTATTTACAACCTACGGGTAAATACTTTTAAATACATAATTAATGTGAAAAAGTATGAAGTTGCCTCAAATGTAGAATTTTTTTTTAGAAAACAATCAGTTACACCAATATTTTTTTGTAAACACGGAAAATACTAAAATACCGAATAAATGCTATAGTGATGCGTGCACTTAGATGAAAACATGAGGTAAAAATGTATGACAGGATATGGAATGAAATGATTAAGGGTGATGTATTGACTGAGATAAAAAAAGGGTCTTCTAAGATGGTTCGGGTATGTGGAACGAGTGAATAATGAAAGTCTTACAAAACAAATCTATAGTGCAAATATGAGTGGAAGGCATATTTATTGTATACAATGAAAGTGTAAACGATTATACAAAATAACTACCGAGGCTTCATTGCTAAACGATTATACAAAATAACCACCGAAGCTTAATTGCTAAACGATTATACAAAATAACCACCGAGGCTTAGTTGCTAAACGATTATACAAAACAACCACTAAGGCTTAGTTGTAATACGATTACACAAAATAACCACCGAGGCTTAGTTGCTAAACGATTATACAAAATAACCACTGAAGCTTAGTTGTAATACGATTATACAAAATAACCACGGAGGCGTAGCTGCTAAAACACGTAGCTTCCAGCCCCGGGGTTAAGTATTCGTTAAGTCTTCCCTTGATAAGTTTTCTTAGCAAATATGTTTTTCTGAACATGTACAGATGCGAAGAAGTACCTTATCTAATCGTCACAGGAACAAATAAGTTGTTATTTTATTATTATGATTAGATTAACGTTTGTACACAGATAAAAATAACGGGTTTCGGTATTTTCATTTCAGTCTTATTGAACACTTTTTTGGTTATACAGACCTTTTGATAGCTTCTCTTTTGAATATATTTTCTGCTTTATATTTTGAGATATGTGAGTAAATATGATTTTGGGATGTATTTAAATATGTACATAATATATTGCTATCAACAGATCTATATTTATTTGTTTATTTATTTATTTTAAGGTAGATTGCCACTTGCTAATAAATCTGCCATGTAATAGGTTAGTCAATAAATTTTGAAAGCGACATCTATGGAGCAGTAGAAAACCAAAATTTCTACGCCATTTTAATATTTCATCTTTCATAAGAACGTACTCAAAATTTCATTTCGATCTGTCAATTCATTCTTTGTTTACAAGCCATTTGAAGTTGACGTGTCAGTGTATTTTTTAACAATGGAAAAATCCGAATATCGTGCAGTGATTAAATTCTTTGTTTTGGAAGGTTTATCGGCTACTGAGATCCATGCAAAGATGGTGAAAGTATTAAAGGAGTCTTCTCCTTCATTTCCAACCGTTCACCGATGGGTTTTGGAGTTTAAGCGTGGCCGTACAAGCGTTGAAGACGATCCACGCTCAGGACGTCCAAAAAGTGCATCAACACCAGAAATCAGCGAAAATACAGGATATGGTTTTGGAAGATCATCGATCGACTGTGGATCTGATAGCTGACACCATAGGCATCTCACATGGAACAACATGGCATATTTTGGCTGAAGTTTTGGGTTTCAAAAAACTGTGTGCACAATGGGTGCCTCATTTGCTAACAATGCAACAAAAACACGTTCGAATGCGTCTTTCTGAGCAACATTTGGAGCAATTTCGAAAGGATAAAAAGGATTTTCTGCGTCGATTCATCACTATGGATGAGACTTGGGTCTACCACCATAATCCTGAATCAAAACAAGAGGCTAAGGAGTGATGTGAACCAGGCACTTTGGCTCCGAAGCGAGTTCGTGTCCAGAAATCGGCCAAGAAGTTGTTAGCGTCAGTTTTTTGGGATGCAAAAGGAATTTTATTGATAGATTATCTCCAAACTGGTAAGACAATCAACTCTGATTATTATTGTGACCTTTTGGACCAGTTGGATGAAAAAATTTATGAAAAAAGACCCGGTTTGCAGAAGAAAAAAATCATTTTTCATCAAGACAATGCACCTGCTCACACAGCTCAAAAAATCATCGCGAAAGTCAGTGAATTGGGGTACGAATTGTTGCAGCATCCACCCTATTCGCCAGATTTAGCTCCCTCTGACTTCTGGCTGTTCTCACACCTCAAAAAATTCCTTCGTGGAAAGCATTTTTCATCAAACGAAGAGGTTATAGCCGTCGTAGAGGAGTATTTTGCAGGCCTTCCAGAAAGTCACTTCCGTATGGGACAACAAAGTTGGAAGATCGTTGGAACAAGTGTATTGATCTTATGGGAGACTATACTGAGCAATAAAAGTGATTTCCCCCCAAAAAAAATGTATTTTCATTTCCGCTTTCAAAACTTTTTGACTAACCTAGTATACGTCCTCAGTGAGATACACGCAAAAGCCTAGTTTACTGGGGACACGATAAATGAAAGGCAACAAACCCAGATCCATTAAAATTATGTGTCCAAATTAAATTACCTGTTGTTTTTTCGTAAATTATGTATATTTCTTGTCATGTGTAAAATAAATAAATAAAATAAATAAAAAATACAAGGAAAGTGGAATACAATAATATAATAAGTGCGATTGAATTTGTGTACAAAAGAAAAAAGGCGCGTTGCAAAACCAATTATTTTATAGGAATGTCTTAGAAAGAAAATTTTAATCAAATCGAAATTAAGCGTTATGGTTTCAAAAAAGGTTTTAATTCTGTAATCAAAAGCTCCAATAACGCCCCAAACAGAAAAATCTAGAAGAAGGAAACAATAAATTTCCCAATGAACATTTGGGTGAAAATATTTTTTCCCAATTTTAAATGTTCCCAAAGTCATTACTGTGTTAAGCCCGTGGGAGAGGCATCTTCAATAAATTTAACGAGAAGGTATTGATAGGGAGAAGAAAGGGGCCATTGAAGGAGAATATTCTTTGGTAGCCTTTATAGAGCTATTCAAATTAAAAATATCAAAATTGGATTCATTCGTTTTTTTTCCACTAACGATCTTTATAACAAAATTAAACCCGTAATGAGTATTTCAGTACCAACCTTGATGGATGGGAGTTAAACAGGGACATGGAAAAATAAATGAAGAAGTTAAATAAATGCAGTAGAAATGCGTGCATTGAGAAGAAATCATGGGGTGAGAATGCATAACCCAATACAGAATGAAATGATAAGGGTTAAAACGTGATCTTAAAGTTAAGTAAGATGACTAGTTGGTTGATGATGACTCTGATATGGTTTAGATATGTAGAACGTGATCTTAAAGTTAAGTAAGATGACTAGTTGGTTGATGATGACTGTGAGATGGTTTGGGTATGTAGAACGTGATCTTAAAGTTAAGTAAGATGACTGACTAGTTGGTTGATGATGACTCTGAGATGGTTTGGGTATGTAGAACGTGATCTTAAAGTAAAGTAAGATGACTAGTTGGTTGATGATGACTCTGAGATGGTTTGGGTATGTAGAACGTGATCTTAAAGTAAATAAGATGACTGACTAGTTGGTTGATGATGACTCTGAGATGGTTTGGGTATGTATAACGTGATCTTAAAGTTAAGTAAGATGACTGACTAGTTGGTTGATGATGACTCTGAGATGGTTTGGGTATGTAGAACGTGATCTTAAAGTTAAGTAAGATGACTGACTAGTTAGTTGATGATGACTCTGAGATGGTTTGAGTATGTAGAACGTGATCTTAAAGTTAAGTAAGATGACTGACTAGTTGGTTGATGATGACTCTGAGATGGTTTGGGTATGTAGAACGTGATCTTAAAGTTAAGTAAGATGACTGACTAGTTGGTTGATGATGACTCTGAGATGGTTTGGGTATGTAGAACGTGATCTTAAAGTTAAGTAAGATGACTGACTAGTTGGTTGATGATGACTCTGAGATGGTTTGGGTATGTAGAACGTGATCTTAAAGTTAAGTAAGATGTTTAGTTGGTAGACGATGACTCTGAGATGGTTTGGGTATGTAGAAAGAATGTTTTATTTATTTTTATTTATCCATGATAAGAAATTTTATAAATACATAATTTATGAAAAAAACCCAGGGAATTTAAAATCGGTACACAATTTATACGGATCTTAGTTGTCTTTCATTTGCCGTGTCCCCTATAAACTAGACTTTTACCTAAATCCTATTGAGGACATATAACAAGAAAAAATAAGTCGATTTTTTTCCGATTTTTAATTAAACAATACCTAGTTGCAAACTCTTACTAATTTGATAAACAGTGGACTCAATTACATGTATGAGTTTATTGCCTTTCATTTGTCGTGTCCCCTGTAAAGTAGGCTACCTCAATCTTACTGAGGACATATTGAAAAATTAGTTTATTTTTTCCGATTGTTGATTAAAAAATACCTGGTTGCAAACTTTCATCAATTTGATAAACAATGAAACTCAATTATATGTATCACGCGAGTCAAACTACGCATCATTCTAGACATACCAAAAAGTCCATCCACAATGGCACACAATCATTAAAAATACACACAATTAACTTTTACTAAAAGTTATCCTTCCTGCAAGCTCAAGCACTCAAACTCCTGTCGCAATAACAACCACGCTCTGATTCAATGCCTGAAATTTTTGCTGCATTTGGAACCCTTTTGCCTTTATTTTATTACGCAATCCATTGTATGTCATACAATGAATAAATAAAAAACGAATGTACAGTGCAATAGTCAGTGAATAAAAACTTATTGTTTGTATCCATCTAACTTAAAATTAAGTTGAAATGTATTAGGTGTTAACATAAGTTGTGTCCGTTTTTTGCCAAATTAAAAATGAGCACCAAAAGTAAAACAAAATGGTAAAAGTTATATGTCATTCGAAAGAAAATTTTCCGCTCTATAAGATATTGTATTTGCTTTTACGTTATATATATTATTTTATTTTATTAAACGCCTTCAAAATGGAATGTCAAGTAGACGAAAGTGAGCATTTTCGACACCTCCTTCTGTACGCGTTTAATCGATTGTCGAACGTTGATTTTTGTTGTGTACGGTGAAAATGCTATGAATGAAAGGACAGCTCGTCGATGGTTTTTGCGTTTCAAAGACAGTAATTTTGACCTGAAAGACATGGAGCGTTCCGGACGACCAGTGGACTTCGATGAGGACTGCTTAAACCATATTATTCATGAAGATCCCTTCAAACCACCGTAGAATTGGCTGAGCAGATGAATTGTAGTTACATGACTGTATACCGCCATCTTAAATCAATGGGAAAAGTTCAGAAGTTCGGCGCTTGGGTTTCACATATTTTGAGTGAAAACAACAAAAATCAACGTTCGACAATCGATTGAACGCGAACAGAAAGAGGTGTTGAAAATGCTCACTTTCGTTTACTTGACATTCCATTTTGAAGGCTTCTAATCAAATTAAATAATATATGTAACGTAAAAGCAGACACAAAATCTTATAGAGCAGAGAATTTTCTTTCGAATGACGTATAACCTTTACCATTTTGTTTTACTTTTGGTGCTCATTTTTAATTTGAAAAAAAAACGGACACAACTTATATTAACACCCAATATATAATTCTAAGTGATTTATCAAAAGTCTAATTAATTGATTTATAATAAACATTTCAGAAGATTTATTTAGCGGTGTTATTTTTTGTCTTCTGACCCATAACACCTTTGGTCAGACAGCCATGGTTCGCCTAAGTGAAAGTTTAGTTATACCTAGTAAAATCTATTTGCCTATCAAAAGAGAGTTTTCTACCTAGAAAGACACAAAAATGGTACAAATTTTCTCTGTAGGATTTTATATTGTATATAAAAGCTGATATGAGTTTCCAATTGTAGCAGAATCTAAAATATGTACTGCATCAATTATCTGTTGCAAAGTGAGTATCTTTGGATAATTAAAGGAAAAGGTATTGATGGAGAGTAGGGAAGAGAAGGCATTGATGTGGAAGGCATCGGAGGCTATAGGATAAAATTATATTAGCCTATTAAAGCAAAGTGGGCACTCCCATTAATTGTGGTGGTTGCTGTGATGGGAAGATCCTTTGTTCCCTTGTCCGATATCAACTTGGCTCGTAACAGATGCCTCAATCCCGAACGTGTCATTATAAATCTATTCAGTTTGCTGGTAACAAATTGTAAGAAGTTTAGACGTTATGTGTTTATCTAAATAATATTATTTTGATGACTTAAGTGGAAGTGTAAATAAATAAAATATCGATTCAAAAATTAAACGCAGTATATTAATGATTGTGATTGGCATCAGGGGCTGGAGGAGTGCATCCCAGGATAGGGGGGAATGGCAGCGACTGCTGGAGGAGGCCGGGGCCCACAATGGGCTGTAGCGCCATTGATGATGATGATGGTGATGATATTAATGATAGTTATTGTCCTACATGTGTATCGTCCCGCTATGTTCATTTTGAGATGGGCTGAAAGGACTGATCTCTAAGCTTTTCTATTCATGCACACACATTTCTCGCGTCTTCTATTTCTTACAATTTTTATTTTTCACTGAGTTAAAATATTTCGAACTATCTACTTCCACTCTTTCTTGGTCTTCTTTCTCGCATTCCATTAATTTCAGAAACTTACATTTGTTTTATAAAACTTTTGCAAATCATCAGCCATACAGTTTTTGCCTCGTTCACATCCATATATCTCGTCAAACACGCTCTTATGTTTTTCATAATTTTTACCTTTCATTGAGTTGAAATTTCTCCAACTATTTACTTCAAATCAGACTTTTCCTTGGTCAACATTTATTTCAGACATGTCTATCGTAAGTCTTTTACAAGTCATTACCTCATTGTGGTGAGATAATTTAAAGATTTTTTTTCTTTATTCTACAAATTACACACGTAACATATCTATCCATCAGTTATCTTTAAACGATCATTCCTTTCTCTATTTCATATGTTGTATTGTCTGGCTTTGCTATATTTTAATACAAGCAAAACTTTAGTGTCAACTTACCGTTAAGAAATGACATTTGAAATAAGTCCATACGATTGCAAAAAAAAAATAAAGCTAATCCCTCGCAAGAATGTCCTTCTTTTCCTCTTGAACAATTTTTATGAACGATGACCATGGCCGAGCACAAATAGGTTATTTTTTTGAGTCATGGTGATAAAAAGTATGAAAGGAAAAGTAACTTGATATATGAGTGAATAATAAAAGTAACTTGATATATGAGTGAATAATAAAAGTATGTTGATATATGAGTGAATAATAAAAGTAAGTTGATATGTGAGTGAATAATAAAAGTAAGTTGATATATGAGTGAATAATAAAAGTATGTTGATATATGAGTGAATAATAAAAGTATGCTGATATATGAGTGAATAATAAAAGTAAGTTGATATGTGAGTGAATGATAAAAGTAAGTTGATATATGAGTGAATAATAAAAGTATGTTGATATATGAGTGAATAATAAAAGTATGTTGATATATGAGTGAATAATAAAAGTAAGTTGATATGTGAGTGAATAATAAAAGTAAGTTGATATATGAGTGAATAATAAAATTATGTTGATATGTGAGTGAATAATAAAAGTAAGTTAATGTATGAGTGAATAATAAAAGTAAGTTGATATATGAGTGAATAATAAAAGTAAGTTGATATATGAGTGAATAATAAAAGTATGTTGATATATGAGTGAATAATAAAAGTAAGTTGATATATGAGTGAATAATAAAAGTAAGTTGATATATGAGTGAATAATAAAAGTAAGTTGATATATGAGTGAATAATAAAAGTAAGTTGATATGTGAGTGAATAATAAAAGTAAGTTGATATATGAGTGAATAATAAAAGTAAGTTGATATATGAGTGAATAGTAAAAGTAAGTTGATGAAATATTAGAATAAGTTTTAGAATTCTACGTTTAAATATAATTTTCTCAGACGACGAAAATTACACAGGATATTGAACGGAGTGTAGCGATATAAAACAAAGTCATTGGGCTACTTAAACATATAAAATCGAATTGGACAGTATCAAAATCAGCAAAAATGACAGTCTACAACAGTATTTTTATCTAAGATGTATGTATGGAGGTGAATCGCGGACGTGGAAAATATTGGAAACTGCCGAATATATGCTGTAGAAATGCTTGCAGCTAGAAGACTACGTGGGGTGAAAATGTGTGATAGAATACAGAATGAAGGGATAAGGCATGAATATGAACTTGAGACTGTGTTAAGTAAGATGAAGAAGAACACTCTGAGATAGTTAGGACACGTGGAACGACTGAATGAAAAAAAACTTGATAAATGAATACACAGTGCAAACGTGAGTGGTAGAGTAAGATTAAAGAAAGTTTAGTTGGATCATTTGAATCATATTAAAAAAAATAGAAAAGTAAGAAGTTAAAGAAATCATAGAAGATGTATAAAAAAGTATATGAAAAGTGTCCTTCTATCCCAGCTTGGAAACGGCGTGATGGTTTATATCAGTGTCGGCCAAACTTTTTTACTTCACGGCACACTGGTGAATGGGGTTTGTTCCTTAAAAAAGGAAACGTATCTTATTAATAATAAAGGAAATCATAGTGTAGATAACATTTTTTTAATATTTTATCAATATATATGAACATAGGTGGTAATAAGTTTATTAGTGAGAAGGATACAATTGATTTATAGAAAGAATTCTGTCAAAACGCGGCTCTAAATTAGATAAACAAACACGTAACTCCTCACCTACCATCTGTAACCGCTCTCGTGTTTTTTTATTTCATTTCCACGAGCGCTGAAAAACCAAATTTGCAAAGAAACGAGTACGACGATCCAAACGGCAACAGAGATTTAATTGCTGTTGTGGCCAATCGAGGATATTGACTCCAAAGCGATATCTAAAATGCTGACAACTCTAGCTCAGAAAATGAGGCTTTTTGCACAGGGTCGTTTTTTAGATCTATTAAAATTTCCTCTTCTGTTAGTGTCAGGTGTGTACCGTCGAATCTTGCGAATGGATTGATGACCCACTGGTACATTTAATAATCAAGCGATGGAAAATACTTGGAAAATTATGCAGAAAGGAGTTCTTTAAAGGAAAATTTAAATGAATAAGCATTATATAAAATGAACAGTTTTGAGATTTCTTCCATCGCGGAACACCCTGAGACTTTTTGCGGTACACTATTGTGCCGCGGTACACATTTTGGCAGACACTGGTTTATATGAATGTATATTTTTAAATTTATTTTGATGAATATTTTGGAAACAAAAATAACTGTTTAGAGCGACTTAAGGAGATTCTGTTCTTTAAATTGCGCTATAGAAATTGTCTTATTATTATTGTAATGAATATTGGCAAAAAAAATTCTGGTACGAATTCGTTAAGTAAACAAGACAAAGACATGATTTTCCAAAAACATAATAATTTAAAAGCTTAAATTTCATTGGCTGATTTCAAATAAAATTACATGATGATTTTTTTAATGTCGGCAACGTAAGTGGATGAAATTATACGAGAAAATATATTTCAGAGGGGACAGTGGCGTTATTTGCAATATCATGCCATTAAGAGTAAAAAATATGTTACGCGATGGCTCTTCGACAGGGGGAGGGTGAGGAGCTTTTAGAGGCTTTCATATAGGCATATAAGTTAATGACTTGTGCGAATATTGAGTGTGCGATGAAGAGTTGTTTGGGAATGATGTTGTTGAATTTAGGATTAAGTAACAATTGTATATTTGATACAATAAGATTCGAAAAATAACGAATGGATAGCGTTAATAATTTATTTAGGTAGAATACATTTTTTAAAGGGATGAAATCATTTCGCCACAAAGCTTTGTCTTGTGAAGTTGATCTTGATATTTACCATATAATATGGTAAGTTAATGTTATAAATGCATTTGTATCGTTAAGTTCGTATTTTCATTCAAAATGAATATAATTATGATTTTTTTAAAGTGTTATACACTATTTGGGTCGTTCCTCGCATCTTGAGAACCAAACGTATAAAATTTCAAAATCATTTAAAATTATTTAAAATTACAAAATATTTTAAAATTTTATTATCATTTAAAATTTCAAAATCATTTAAAATTTCGTAATCATTTTAAATTTCAAAATCATTTAAAATTTCACAATCATTTAAAATTTCATAATCATTTGAAATTTCAAAATCATTTACAATTTCATAATCATTTAAAATTTCAAAATCATTTAAAATTTCATAATCATTTAACATACAAATATCGATCGACTTTTGAAAGAAACCATAATATCTCAATTGGTTGAATTTAAGAAATCGTCGAAATACTTCATTGTTCCACTGCCCCCTCATATACGAGTATCGCAGAAATTTTCCCAAAATGTCAAAATGGCCTTGCGCTATGCTCCAGCGGGTATTGCATTTTGGCTTACCCAATATACCACCTTAATTTTTCACATTTTTCTTTTACTGTTCATGCTCTTAGACTCTGTAACCGGCTATCAGCGAATATAAGACTCGGATCATCGTTGTCTTGCATCAAAAAGTACGTTAAAAAGCATTTAATCTTCTTTCAATGTGTTTTTCTTGGTTTTCTATCATTCTTCTTCGTGTCATCGTTATCTCGTTCGATTTGTATTTTTTTTTTGGTGGTCAAAAATACAAATTCTTCAGTATCACTTGGACTTGGCAGAGGAAGCAAAAGTGTAAGGTTGATGCTGTGGATATGCGTGCACTAAGGACAATTTGTGAAGTGTCAATGTATGATAGAACACGGAATGAAGAAGTCAGAAATTAATGAATGAATACAATGGACGTTTAAAGTGAGGAGCTTCCAGATGGTTCAGACATGTAAAGAAAATTAGTGACGAAAGAATGACTAAGCGAATATACAAGTCAGAAGTGCAAGAGGTAGACTAAATAAAACATGGCTTTACTAAATGGAAAAAAAATTGAAAAAAGTAAAGTGAGGAGTATGAATAATAGAAGATTATTTATGACAATATGTATGAATGTGGTAGAGGAGAAAGTTGTGTTTTGGATAGAACATTTTGGAGATCTGTTAATTCTGCCTACCTCACAAGGGACGCGGTGCGATAATGTGTATATATGTATGTGTAAATTCTCAACTAACAACTTTGTTAAACTGTCTGTTGAAAGAAATGTCAACTTGGTAATAAGCTCACCTTTATAAAGAATTAAATAATAAATAAATAGCTCAATATCGACAAAAATAAAGGAATATCGTGAGATGGGAAAATAATGCACATTTTTGCTTTTACTGCAGTATGCAATTTTCCCAACAGAATACATTGTAATGCAAAGCGTAGTGGATGGGTTACAAAATGCGATTGTTATGATTCAACAGAATATGCAAAAATTGAGTAAATATCGTGGGGTAAAATTTGCAAATTTAAAAATATTTAACATAAGATATACGAGAAATTCTGTTCTTTCCATTGGAAAAACGGCGACGGAAACGTTTTTAAATTTGTTAAGCGTAGGTTTCGTGTAAAGTGTATCATCTCATATTTTGCTGACAATTTATTTATTGACAAATTTAATAAAACTTAAGTTAAAAACAAACGTTACTTAAAAACAAACGTAATATCTTCCTAAAGATTAAACTTTCAGAAGACATTCATCTTTCAAAATATGTTTCATGAAAATACGAATGTAAAGTATATCAACACAGAAAGTAAAGAAAAATAATTAAGTTCATTCAATTTAATTATTTTGTCCCCTTAAAGATGATCAACACTTGTTGCATCGTTTAAATTACCTTGTCGAGTGCTGCCACATTAATACATGATGCACACCATACATTTCGATTGAAGATAGTGCAGTTAACCGAATTGCAAATCCCTTAACTGGCCCAAAACGACATCAGGAAGTAAAACAGGATATAGTTAACTCAATCTGAATCGTTCATGAAGCCATCTTCCATGATTCATCAGTTAATGTATATATAATGATAAATTTAAATATTTATAATTTTCAATAATATTTTGATGCATATGTATGTGAAATATACGAATGTTGAGTAAAAATGTGTCAACTGTGTATCAACAATTTTATTTGAAAACTGTTTAATTCACTAGAAAAAATATATTTAACTCAACTTGTTTCAAGTCATATGTGACTCATGTTCAGAAGTATTCCGAATTAACTAAATTTTAAACGAGGATAAAATAGAAATAAATTTTAGGGGATGTGGCGTAGACAACATTAAGATATTAAGATAAGGGAAGGGGAAATCTCTATTTGTGCGTAAATTGCAGAATACTAAAAAGGTTTAATTAGTGTTCTACAATTTACTCAGAAATAGCGACTTCCCCCTCTCCCTTCCCCTAATGTTGTCAGGGCCATCCCTAAAGTTTATTTGTGATACCTTCCTCGTTTCAAATTTAGTTAGTTCGGAGTACCCCCAAAGATGAGTCGCATAGGACTTGCAACTTGTTGGGTTAAATATATTTTCTTAAGTGGATTGAACAGTGTTTTAATTTTTAATTATATTTAACTGATCTTTTTCTTTTAACCAACATACACATTTAAGAGGACACCAGTTAAAAGTTTAAAAAAATAAATTTCATAATAATCCAAGAAAACATTGTTTTACTGAGATGTGGAATTTTGGAACAAATTGCCCAATAGTGAAGTGAGCAATGCTACATTTAATCAGTTTAAAAGGCGTCTGGATAAGGTCTTCCTCACAAATCCAGAAGAGCTGTTTTCTTTCCTTTTATTTGTTTTTGTTTTTTATATTTAAATGACAGTTCAATTTGATAAATGCATTAATAAACAGAATTCATGCATCCTTTCTATTGTATGTTGCTTGTCGTCTTAGTCGTTGCTGGGCCTCGTAGTCGAGGATTCTCTCGCCATTCCAAAGTCAATTCAGTTGACGAGCGAAACTGTGCCCTGGAGTTAGTTTTTTTAAAGTGAGCTGAACACCAGTAAACTTACCGGTCGCACCACTGTACTGGATCCGATGGCTGACCGAAGTGAAACGATCAGAGCACACCGACGTGTTTTCCCTTTTTTTGAAAGAATAAATATGATCAAAGTCATAGGTATCCTTATACTTCCGAATACTAGACGAAAATAAATCTTTGGTCTTTCGACGGGAATAGCAGAGCGTGGGGTTCGAACCGATGAACATCCGCATGGAAGTCCAGTGCGTTACCGTGCGGCCATATACCTTATGATATTTATGTATTCGCGAATGAAATCATTTATGATGTATTGGTATATTTACTCAACATTTTTATGCAACACATCTAGCGAATTTATTGCTTTAAAAAAATTTCTTCCAATCAACCAGATTTTGTTTCATAATTAGTATAAGTATCCATGACTGTATCCTTAAAGTAGTGAATAAAAACAATATTTGAAAAAAAAAAAGATAAATCTCAAAGGAAAAAAGGGATATACATGAAAATCTTTTGGGAGTTAAGGAAGACGAATATTTCGAGATACATAAAAATCTTTTAGTCAGAAAGGTCTTTCCCAAGTCGAACTGAGTGAATCGCAAAATATGATTTGTAGAATGAGTGTTGGTGTACACAGAATTCTGCTGTTACCAGATCAGAGATATAGTTCATGCCCTGAAAGTAAATTGAATTTTTCACACACATACTGAAGAATTTCACATAGATAAAGCTTGAATTGTTCAACTCTCGAGAGAGGATTGAAAAAACGTGATAATTACTTCATGGTCTTATTTAAAGTCACTGGAGTCTGTACTTGCCATTCCATTTTGAAGGCTTGTAATCAAATAAAATAATGTATGTAACGTAAAAGCAAACACAATATATTGTAGAGCAGAAATTTTTCTTTCGAATGACGTATAACATTTAATACTCGTATTTTGTTTTACTTTTGATGCTCATTTTTAAATTGGAAAAATACGGACACAACTTATGTTAACACCCAGTATATAATTCTAAGTGATTTATCAAAAGTCTATATATATATATATATATATATATATATATATATATATATATATATATATATATATATATATATATATATATATATATCTCTATATATATATATATATATATATATATATATATATATATATATATATATATATATATATATATATATATGTATATAACAACTCCCTATGAGTATTGATATAGCAAACTTCTTCAAAATTAATTAAAAGCAGGCTTTGAGTTAGTAAAAATCTGCTTTGAATAGGGAGGAAAATGTGCAATTCGCAATAGCGATTGATTCCCACTGGAAATCGTTAACGTTAGATTAAATTAAATTAGTATTACATTAAAAGCCCATTCTAATAGAATTTAATTGAAACAACGGAAGATCACCAGCTTCAAATGCATTTCAGTTAGCAGTTGTTAAGTGGATTTGCCATTCTCACTGCTTGTGTGGGGAAGAGTTAACGATTAATCCTGCATCCCCACAGATTACTTGATCTCTGGAGAGCGGAGAGGTCATATCCTATAGAGGAAATTCCATTTCACGAGCATTTTCTGCATTTCAACGATATGTTATGTTGAAATGTTCAGACTGATAGATTAAAAGCGTACTTCAAAATAATACTATGCTATTTGCCACTAAATTAGTGATATAAGGGGTAAATCTTATATATTTCAAGTTTTTTTAAAGTTCTTTCACATGTAATGAGTTGGTTGACTTAAAACAGGAATTCATAACAAGTTGATCAGCAGGTCTAAAGTATTTTATAATAGAAATGAAGCGTTATGGGAACGGGAATACGTTTTTAATATGATTCTTGAAATATATGACTAATGATTGTATATTTTTTTACTGTATTAAAATAATTTACAAATAAATAAGATTATTCTTAAAGAAAAATTGAGGATTGTTGCGGGGTTGAAAAAAATACATTTGTCCTGGTTCGGCAACGTTCGAGAGTGGATCAGAATACGAGTCAATGAGCTGTTGTATAAGATACAGGACAAATATACTGTTGTTCAAATGATAGACGTCGTCGGAGATTTACGCGGCATGAGAAAACGTTTGAAAGAATGTGAATAGTTCGAATAAGGGGTCTTTCAAATTGAGCGGTTTATTTAATTAAAAAAAAAATATTTCTTGAATAAAACTCACAATTTGCTTCAATTTAAAAAACTTTTTATTGGTTATTGGTATGAAATTCAAACACAAAAAAACAATATTCGCCAAATGTCCACCTTTTGCAGCTCCACAGATGTCCACTCTTTTGTCAAAATTTTCGATGAAATTTTGGCATAATTGCGGTTCTTACTCACCAATAACGCAAATAATTTTGTCCTTCAGCTCAGGAATTGATTGAGGGTCATTCTTATAGACCTGATATTTCACGCAACCCTAGAGAAAATAGTCCAACGGTGTCAAATCACATGCTCTTTGTGGCCAATTAACATCACCGTTTCCGGAGATCACAATACATAAAATAATTCAACAATTAAACGCGTATTTGTATTGTATACGACTACATTTTTATAAATGTCATACATTACACTTCTCAAATGTCACGAGACCCAGGCAAATTCGCGACGCCATCTGTGTTTTATCCAAGGACTAAAAAAACGCTCAATTTGAAAGACTTTTTATAAGCTAGAAATAATGCTTTAGTTAGAAGGTGAGTTCACATGTAAGAATAATTTAAAAATCCAATTATACTTTTTTTCAGTATATTGAACAATATTCCTTGTGAGGAAAGCAAATAAAGCAGATATCTTTACTTTTCTATACAAACATACAACGTTTACCTCTTCCACACTCATATATATTAACATACACGATCTTTTATTATTCATACTTCTCACTTAACCTTCTTTCAAAATCTGATCCACTTTATTCAGATAAGTTTTCCTCGGGTTACCTTTTCTACGCCCACCTTGCACTTCTGACGTACATACTCACAAAGCCATTCTTTTGGCATTCATTTTTTTGACATGTCCAAGCTTAATCTTAATGCTCGTCATATTAAAAACAACAATTTTATCCACGTATTTATTTCATGTTCTTTCATACATTGACACACTACAAATATTTCTTTGTGTATGCATCTCAAAAGCATTAATTTAATTTTAACCTTTCATTTGCTAAGTCCAAGCTTTACTCAGATCCATCAAGGTGATTATCAACACACTATGGTGGTGCCCACCAGTTGTTGGTTCCTACCAGTTGTTGGTGCCCACCATTTGGTGGTTTTTATAAATTATGTTATTGTAATATAACAACAACGGTCACATATTGAATTACAGACAGAATATCTGTACCTGTCATTTGGAGACCCAAATGCCACAAATCCTTCAATCCAACTGGATGGGTAAATACGAATATTAACCGGCTGTGACTCATTTAAGTATCTGGGCTCACTCATTCATAAAGACGGAGGGAGCGCCGCGGATGTTGATCATAGAATAGGTGTGGGATGGATAAAATTTAGATCGGTAACAGGAGTGACCCAAAAATTCCTATAAAACTAAAAGGAAAGATATACCAAACTATCGTAAGACCCGCAATTATGTATGGCTCAGAATGCTGGACTATGTACAGCTCCTACTCTAGGCAACTTGAAACAGCAGAAATGCAAATGCTTAAGTGTCGGCAGGAGTATCACTAAAATATAGAAATAAGAGCTCACGCATTCGTGGTAGCCTGGGGGTCACTGACTTAAACAGTAAGCTGGAAGAGCGACAGCTGAGATGGTACGGGCACATAAGACGGAGACTACCAGACCGTACGGTAAATCAGGCAATGTCTGTGGATCTTCCTCGACAGCCGTCCAGAGGAAGGCCAAAAAATTCCTGGATAACTCAATGCTCCAAAATCTTACAGAGAAATGCCCTAGATGAAAGCGACACACAGAACCGAAGAACATACAGCCCGAGAACGAGAAGAGCCGACCCCAACAGCCTACATAGGCAACGAGTTGGGACAGTGCCAGGAAGAAGAAGAGGTCATATATTGAATTAATCGAAAAAATTTAAGTATTTTCATCTTCTTGTAATGAATTAATTTGTGTAATCAATTATGAATAATCGAATTTTAAATACTTATTGAAATTCATCTCTCGATGAAATTTGAGTCATGAGTCGTTCATAAAATCGTGTTTGATTTTGTGTATACATGTTCGCGTTATCAGTAATAGTTTTTATATTTTTTGTTCGTTTTTAATTGTTTCTATTGAAAGGATCACATCACAAGTATTGTATAGTGCCTAAGTACATAAATAATACCTTTACTATTATAAAAAAATCCACGTATTTGTGGAGAAAAGAAGAAAAAAAAACTATTCGACTTTCAAATAAAAAAAAAACACTGCTACGATAGATATATTTATCGACAGATAAATGTATGTTTTTATTAATAATTTACAACAGATTTATCGGAAATATCATAAATAAAGATTTTTCCTATGAACACTGTACGTTGTAATTTTGTTTAACACAACACATATTTTTCCTTGTAAAACGTTGGTATCAACTTGTTGCTTTCAGGGTTTTCATCTTATCATCAGGGGAGCACTGATAAAACTGAATTATGTTCGAGCTGACCCGATATACTACATGTATCTTACAGTAAAAAAATGAAGGGGGATGGGGTAGTGAGTGGAGGTAGACAGGTAAGACTATGGCAAACATCGGTGACACTGGGATTAAATGTGTTTGCTAGGTGTTCATTTTAATTACATTTCTTAAGTAGAATAATCAGTGTTTTAATAAATAAATCAAAATGTGTTGAACTTTCACAGTTTTAACACCTCAACTATAAAGAAAACATTGTAAATAATAGTGGGTTCAAGTCTCGAGTTGGAGCGCCCTTGAAGAGAGTTTGCACTCTGAACGGCGCTATATAAATTATACTTTTATTATAATTTGTCGACGAATGAACGATATAAAGGGTGTAATGATGTCACAATACCATGAGTCAATCACGGAGTTTCAATACTTTTAGTTACATACAAGATGAATAGAAAAAAGTAAAAAAAATGTTGGAAATTCTAGACAAGTACATACCATATCACGTTAACAACGTATTAAAAAACCATTTACCTGTTGATTGTAAATATCTTATTATCAGTCGAGAAGCTGTCTAATATATCGAATGAGCGTATCTCTAATCTTGACTGTACTGGACATGAATGGCGTAACAAAAAATAATTGGTCATTTACAAAAAATAAAATAGGGTCCACTATTTATGTAGCGTATAAATAATTTAAGAAAATGGAGGACTTCACGGTTTTTATTGGTTAAATAGTAAGAATAAATTGTAATTTGTTTAGTCAAATACTTTTTATTTCACTTAATGTAACGGTATAATCCAACCGGTTTCAAGATTTTTACCTCTTCATCAGGGGAGCACAAATAAGTTTTGTTAAATTAATCATTTACAGCATTTTTAATTGATAAGGATGATCGACTCCTATTGTTATTTGTATAGTCAAACACTGTTTATTATACTTAATATAACCTGTTGGGCTATACCGTTATATTCAGTGAAATAAACCGTTTTTGACTAAACAAATTAAAATGTCTTCAAACCTCCACAGTGTTGACGTTTTAACTATAAATAATATACTCGTATCGTCATCGTTGCTGGGCCTCGTTTTCAATACAAATAACGAACGTAGGTTATCATAGTTCGTGATAACTTACGTTCACGAAAATTATGTCACAAATGTCTCGGTTCTGCACCGCTTCAACTGTAAACTTGTCGAGTATATGGTTGTAAAAGTGACTCCTCTTGTTTGTGCTCCCCTGATGATGAGGTGAGAACCTTGAAACCGGTAAGGTTATACCCTTATATAAAGTGCAATAAACAATGTTTGACTAAACACATTACGATGCCTTTAAGGCTCCACAGTGTTAAGGCCTTGACTTTAAATAATATAGTAAGAATAAAATTGTTTATTTGTCTCCTATAATATTCACAATTATATGAAAAAAACCAAACCCTAGGCTATATAGTCCTTTTAGTCCTATAGTAAATCCAGCCCTTCTTACAATCGAAAAAAAAATTCTTCGCCAAGCGTGTTTTTAGGTTCCTAACCCAATTGATTTATTTCGTGTGTTTAGGTTGAAACCTCTGTTCCCAGCCTTCAGTATTGTATACAACGGGAGAATAATACTGTTTAAAAAAACACCAAAGATTTTTAATACTGGTAATTATTTCATAAATAAAAAGCTTTAAGTAAGGTATCAAGAAATTTAGTGACATTAAATTGCCAACGATGAAACAGTTTTCTGTTAAATCATGATTCGATCCCTAAAAATTTTAATACCAAAACCTTCTGAAAACCACAAATAGACGTCAGTATTGTTAATAAGCGCCTTACTGCCTTTGAAATCACAATATATACGAGTACACTAATTGCAGATGAGAGTGTCACGTAAAATCTTTCATAAATACCATCACACCATTTCCCTGCCAGGGTAAGCAAAGAGAGCAGATCGCCAGACTTTCCTACCTCGACACACATCCTTAGCCTCTTCTATATCCATTTTGTTCTTACAGAATATCATTCTCTTGATCCAGTCATACATTTGTTGGATTCATCTCAAACGTCCTCCACTCACATTTCCATTATTTATCTGTTTTGTTAGTCTTTCTTCATTCGTTCATTCCATACGTCCAAAACCATTTCAGTGTGCTCTTCTTCATCTTATTGAGCACAACAGCTTTAAGTTTACGTTATCCTTAATCACTTCATTTCGTGTTCTGTCATCTGTCACAAAATCGGTTCAAAGTTTAACAATTTTTTTCTGACGCACCTTTCTTTTGTAGAAGATTAACTTGGAGGAGCAGTTCAAGATAGTCGTTGGAATGGTTAATGAATCCTCGACTACGGAGTCCAGCAATGATGCTACTGTATAGCCTGAAAGGCTTATTATCAATTTTCAATTTGTTATAAACAATTAGTAGGATGTAAGGAAGATTAATTCACTGCATTAGCGTAGTTACGCCACTACTGAAAAGGGAAGGTAATATGAACAAAAAGAGATAATATTACAGAAGATGGAGAAACGGTATGTAGATAACCCTGAATGGACTCAGTTTATTGAGACCGAGCTCCTTCCAGGTCACTGCGACAGAACAATACATTAAATTCTGATTGCACAATTATTCTAACTACGACAATAGATTAAATTAATTTGTCTATAGTTAGATAGCCAAAGGTAAACTGTTCCAGTTGGGCAATCAATACACCCTGCATTGCGTGGATTCAATAATATAACAATACTGATATCTATTTATAGTTTTCAGTAGCTTTTTGTATCGAAAGTGGTTAGATATTGAATAATGATTTAACAGAAAACTGTTTTACTATTGACAATTGAATGTCATTATATTTCTTGATATCTTACTAGTGGTGCATGACCGCGCAGTAACACACTGGGCTATCGTGCGAAAGGTCGCCAGTTCGAACACTTTTTCTGCTTTGTATTCGAGAGATTACTAGTATGAAAATCTTTGATAAATTATTGTACAGTATTACTCACTCACTAATCTGTTCTCGAGGTGAAAGCACTTCAACAGCTAGCTGTATGAGAAATATTCGGTGTTATTAGGTGGCTCTGCGAGATCAACGTGTCTATGATTTCTGTCAAAGCGAGTGCGCCTCTAGGGTCGAGCTGTTCTTTCGCAGAAGATCGACGCGAAGGAGCAGTTAAAGATTGTCGTTGGAATTGTGAGGGGATCCTCGATGACGAGGTCCAGCAATGATGATGCAGTACAGCCGGAAAGACTAATTGTCGTCTAACTTCTTACAAATAATAAGAAAAGTGTAAGAAATACCTAAAAAAAACGTGGATATCATTACGGCGAAAGTGCTACAATTGAACGGATTGTCATAGAGCGACATTCAAAATTGAGAAAACTTTAACTTACATACGAAAAAAAAACGATCTCAACAGTGTTACTTAAGATTTGCAATAAAGCAAAGAAGAAAGGACCTGAAAAGGCTATGTAACACGGAATGCCAGTTAGTTTTTACTATGAACTGTATAACCATTTAGCTATAAAGTAATTTTACATGTCATTGTCTTCTGTATTTAGTGTAAACATCATAATAATATATGCAATATATCGCTTATTAAAAAAATCCATTGTAACAAAGGCAACATGGCGTTTATTAAATATGCTGTTTTAGCAGCTCCTATTTTAGAATATCCATATCTTAAGGGTTTAAATGTATAAAAAAAAATTCATCCAATAAAGCTTTGACACCTTGGTTACCACAATTAAATTAAGCTGTGGTCTTTGGGGTTTAGATAAACTAAAATAAACAAACCTTGAAATATCGTTTTCAAGGATTAGGTCTTTATTTGTGGTCAGGACTGTCCCAAGGTTCAGTGTTGGACATTCGCCCCTTTTTTATTATTTAATTAAGCAACAAACACCCGTCTCCAAGTAATTTTCTACATTTATAGTTAATTTCGCGATTTAGATAATCCTCTTCTGTTCTTGTATCTTAACATTATGTAAGGTTATTTAAAATCCTACAGCCCCAGCCCATTAGAGCATTTCAGACAATTGGTCCTGGGTTGTCTTTGAAACGATTTTCTGCAGAGAAACGAAATCAAATGAAACAAAATGCTGCAGAGAAACGGCCTATATGAAAGCGACATCCGGAACCGAATAACATACAGCCCGAGAACGAGAAGAGCCGATTCCAACAGCCTACCTAGACAATGAGTTGGGACAGTGCCAGGAAGAAGAAGAAGAAAAGAAGAGACTCGTATGTACAGAACACGTGGCCAGAATGTCAGATTCTCGATGGACATCTCATTGGGATGATGGACTCCCAATAAAACAAAGGTAGAAGACGTTATGAAGGTGTGCAAAATAATGAAGTGGCAATGGGTAGGACACATAGCCAGAATGTCAGACTCCCGATGGACATTCGAAACAATCCAATTGTACCCTAGAGGCATGGAGAGGCCCAGAAAAAGACCGAAGGTACGCTGGATGGATGAAATCAGGAAGCATGGCAGCATCACATGGCACCAACGAGCAAAAAACCGAACTATTTGGAGTCAACTTGGGGAGACCTTCATCCATCAGTGGAACGATCCAGATTGACAATGATGATGATGTACATACTATGTTGCTATCAATACACCTATATTTATTTTTTACTTAAATTTTTCAGTTCTAGGTAATTGCTCCAACTTAACAAACTTTGGAATTATTAAATAATTTTGAAGTGGGTGTCTGATGAGTTATATAATTAAAACCCTCGTGGGGTACAAAAATAAAGTAGATTTCTACTAATTTTAAAGCGAATACCACTTTCCCCTCTTCAACATTCGAATATCTTGTCATGCACATTTTTCGATTGATCATACTTTCTCTTCATTTCTTAATTGTCTACTTTTAATTTAAATTTATCATTGTTTTCACCAACTTTTTTCTGTGCATGTGTTTCAATTAGTGCAATACACGTAACTCATTTCTGATTGGTTGGAAGAGATTGAAGAAAGGCAAAAAATAATCTATGAATTATACATTTGTGAAAATACTCGTAAGTGCCAAATAAATAATATTTATTAACAAGTTGCATGGTTACGTAGCAAGAAAATTCAATTCTCGCAAATTTGTGCGATCTGAAAATCATTATGATTTATCAAAAGTTTCAGCTTTACTTTGAGGTACTCCAAATAAGAATTTTGAATAGTAAACTAGTATGTTTTTTACTAAGTAAAAAAACAAAGTAATTTATTACTAAATACCATAAGAATTATTCAAATAAGTAAAGAGATTACAAATCAAAAAAATATATGCATACTCGTATATATTGCATACATACATAACATAACGTCGCTCCCATATTAGAGTTGGCAGGAAGGAAAGAGTGCCAGATATGTCTATCTCAACCTTTTTATACAACTTACAAAATGATCGACTTCTGACATTTTCTTCTTTTATTAAATATCATTTACTTTATCCAACCATACTTTTTTGGTTTTCTTCTACCACACCTTCCACTCAGATATTCACTTTATATGTTTGTTTTGTTAATCTTTCTTCATTAATGTGCTCTTCTCCAACTTACTTAATACATCAGCCTTAAGTTACATTAATCTCTAATCCCATTATTCTTTATCTGTCATATATTGTCACTCCATGTATTTTCCCTCGGTGCATGAAGTTCAGGAAATTTAAAGCACTTTAGGTATTTGTTTTGTAAGTCTTTCTTCATTCGTTTCAGAGTGCTATTCGTCAACTCACTTAATACATCAGGTTTAAGTTACATTAATCTCAAATCATATTATTCCTATTCTGTATATATTGGCCCCTCATATATTTTTCTCAGTTCACGAATTTCGCGGCATTTTTTCAGTATTTTTTAACATGTCACTTCCATACATCGAACGTACTAAAAACTAATCTGGAATATCGACGTAACAGACTTTGTTACAGCACGGTTTGTATTGTAGTTAAAAATCAGTTAACATTATAAAGGAAAAAAAATAAAAACAAAAAATATAACAGAAAATTGTTGAATTCAACTGTTGTTGCGTCGCTACGTCGTTTTTTGGTAAAGTTATTTAATTGAATAGAAAACTCCCATCGGCCGCAATCCCATTAAATTCAGCAAAATTGGCCATTTTGCAAAATCACTATTCTGTACATTTATTCAGCAGGCGGTAGGCAGCGGCAATGCCCCCGTTAAATAATAATGAAGGGCCAACATTTAAGGCCATTATAAATATTGGCAAAGAACATAGCGGCCTCTCTTAAGGGTTGGTAGATAGACTCGTAAAAATACAAGTGGCGGAGAGAAGACGGGGCTGGAAGTAATATACCGTTGTTTGCAACCGACGAGATTTGAATATTTAAGATGAATAATTCGTTCTCAACTCACCTCTACGAGATGGAGACGATACTAAACTAGGAGTTATCACGTGGGATCAAAGCTTTGAGATGTGGATCAACAATTGTACGTAGTGGCTCAGAATAAAGTTCACTATTGATAAATTCGTAATATAAAATATTTTTTTTAATCAACCTTAATTACTGGTATAATAAAAAGTTGAAAATTTGTAGTTAAAAAAGAATATTGTTGAGATACTTACCATCGCATTGACGGCATTCATCTGATCCGGCTTGAAAATATTGAAGCTCGCGTTTGTATATTTCCCAGGGTATCGCTTCGATATCTTTACGAATGTTTTACTTTAATTGAAGCGCAGTCGTTATATTATTTGCATATGCTCGACTTTTTAAGTATCGCAATGATAAAATCGAGTGAGGATAAATGAGGATTATATAGTGGCCACACAATGTTACCACTTCGCGAAATCAGTTTTCAGGGAAACATCCCTTGAGCCACTTCGAAATTGTTATTGTACGTGTAACAACCTATTACATCCTATTGAAATCACATCCTCAAATTGTACGAGTACTCTAGAAGTTCTTACAATTGCAATGGCTAAAAACTCTTGCAGTATTTCGTAACGCTCCATATCAGCTGTTATTGCTCGGCCTCGAGCTTCCTCAAAAACATAAGAATTCTTGGTTTCCGACGCTGATATGGCTGTCCAAACTGTTACTTATCCTCAATTATGTGGTTTTTTTGTGTTTCAGCTTTGTAATATTACTTATTGACAAAACTATTGAAACGTGCTTTTTGTGAAAATAGTATGTTATTGAATCCGAAAATTTGTCCAAATACTTTTACCACGAAATCTTTCCTTATAACGAAGTCTACTTAAATTAAATCCGGAACAAGTTGAATTTCATACGAATGGAGTTTTAAGTCAAGCGATAAATTCATTGCAAGGTCGGATTTGACATCGCTAATTCTAACGAAGGCTTGCGGATTGATAACGTTGGATTGGCGTGCACAGACTCATTGACTTCCTCTATACTTTGCTATTTTCGAGAAATCCGCGGGCGATTTTAAGATTGAGATTTTAGCGTGGAACCAGACACTTCAAATCTCTTAACGAACTGCTTAATTAAGTTGATGTTAGGACACTGTCTATGTAATTGGTACGCAACTCAAAATAATCGTCTAAAAGTAATGTATGCCACCATTCTTTTGGTAAAACATACGAATGCAAAACGCGCAATATTGCTCCGTAAAGTGAATCGTAGCAACTAAAATTACAAGAACTGATTGAGCTAATGATACCTTTTGCGTCCTTCTTCTTGCTTGCGTTTTCGAGTAATGAATGAAACAGGATGCCCTAGAATTAAGTGCAGTTTATTTTGGGTCACCCTGCATTGGTGTACGTGCTTTCGTGGCAAAAATTGGTGCCTGTAACCTCTGACCTAATTGGTAAGACGCTTGACTTCCACCCGGGAGTTAAGGGATCGATTGCCGATGGTACCCAAAAAATATAAATATACAGTCTGACCAATGGGAAAGGTGACTGATTTTATTTTTGCGTAACCACCAGCGCCATCTGTGAATGAATTACCTAGTGACACATTTCGACTATCTTCCGTAAAAGTTTCAAAGCCCTGGTATAGCTGGTTCATTCGCAATGACGTAACAATTGATAGTATCTTCTGAGTCTCGGTCAGAAAAGGAACAATGGAGCAACGTACCAACATTAATATATAGCCAGTTCAACAGGACCCCTGGAAACCCTTGTACTATACGAAGAAATGGTAAGCTTTCCTCGTGATTGTCAGCTATGTTGTGGATGAAAAATGATAATAAATTATTCCTAGGGATGAAATGGGATTATTGGTCATCCAGTAGATGGAAAACATTAGTATTTGTATCAGTTGAATAAGGTCTTTCAAATGTATATCTTGGTTTATTTTATGATTCCAACGTTTCGAAAACGTTGGTTTTTTTTATCAGGACAAGCTTTGAAGATGAAAACAACATTTTCGAAACATTGACATTATAAGCCAAAGCACGCAAATACTCTGAAAGACTTTATACAACTGATACGAAGAACTCCTGTTTTTTGTTTATCAGTTAGGAATATCAAATGAGCAGTTCCTACAAAAAAAATCAATTATTATGTACAAAAAATATTATTAATACTCGTATAAATGCACATATACATGTTATACACCACCAGATTCACTAAAAATAAAGATTCCAATTTTGACATAAAAGAGATATAATTTAGAAGACAATGTTTGCTGCGACTTGTCAAATGATAACCATGGCCGGTTGCAGCTCGGACCTGTGATACGTTTTTGCCTAAGTAGTCGCAATTCTTCAGCATTTATTTGACCCTTTCAGTCCTTTTTGCCGTTCATGTTTCATTCTCGTATCCATCAAAATCAGTATCAAAAGTCTGTTGCGGATTCAGTATTGTTCGAAGCGAATAAATACATTTATTTTAACCCAATTTTTTTTAAATTATTTGTTTTCAAAATATTTCATATCATGTACACATTTAAATTAATTCAATAAATGATGTTGAGCTTGTCTGAAAATAATTCCCCAGCGTTTTTCATAGTCAAGTAGAAAGCTTTACGTTCAACAGGAAAATATAATAGAAATAATGATTTAAACGTTTTAAGTTTTATTTTTACATACATATTTTTTTTGTGCAACTGTACCCTTATACAACCCGGAGGCTGCGAGTTTGATCCCCGTTGGAACCCGGATTTTTTTTTTAATATATTGCAGTCTGGTTTCCACTTAAGGCCTCTTTAACATCTTTCTGGTTGGTTTCACATGGAAATAAGCCCACCAGGTTATACTGTATAGAACGAAAGTGTAATACAATACAACACTGTTTATTCCCTCGATTGAACGCGAACAGAAGGAGGTGTCGAAAATGCTCACTTTTGTCTACTTGAAATTCATTCAATTTTTAAGGCTTGTAATCAAATAAAATAATATATGTAACGTAAACACAATATCTTATAGAGCAGAAAATTTTCTTTCGAATGACGTATAACATTTACCATTTTGTTTAATTTTGGTGCTCACTTTTAAATTGGAAAAAAACGGAAACAACTTATGTTAACACCCAATACAATCATAGCTTGATGGAGAAATGGACTTATGCTTAAAAAATGGACGATGCCGCTTAAAAAAAAAATTCAAAAATGTAATCCAATACAATATCAAAAACTTAAATTAATGTAACAATTTTACGTTTCTCGCTTGTTAAAATTCCGTTGTCGTACTTGAACTTTTTTTATTTAAAAGACGCAATAACAACGATTTCAACCGGAAAACAAAACTTTTACAATAGTTTAACGATTTTCAACATATTTTCAGTTAAAAAAGGATCTTTCAAATTGAGCGTTTTTAAAGTGTTATGTATGACACTTATAAAAATGGAGTCGTATACAATACAACAACGCGTTCAAATTGTTGAATTATTTTATGCATTGTCATCTTTAGTTGTGTAGTTGAGTGTCACTGTTTGTCAAGTTGATGGGAGCGTGCAACGGGGTTTTGTTTTTGTGTAATCAAAAATCGGAAAGAAGTATCGATTTATTTTTTCATGCTAAATATCCTCAGTGAAATACAGTCAAAATCCTAGTTTACTGGGGATACGATAAATGAAAGGCAACAAACCCAGATCCATTTAAATTGTATGTCCAAATCAAATTACCTGTTGTTTTTTCGCAAATTGTGTATATTTCTTGTCATGTGTAATAATAAATAAATAAAATAAATAAAACCTCCGGAAACGGTGACGTTAATAGGCCATTAATATCATGTGATCTGACACCGTTGGACTATTTTCTCTGGAGTTACGTGAAAAGCCAAGTCTATAAGAATGAGCCCCGATCAATTCCTGAGTTGAATGACGAAATTATTCACGTTATTGGTGAGTTAAAACCACACTTATGCCTAAATGTCAGCGACAATATACATCAAAGAATGGACATCTATGAAGTTGCAAGAGGTGGACATTTGGCGGATATTGTTTTTTGTGTTTAAATGTCATACATTATACTTCAATGACCAATAAAAAGTTTTTTGAAATCAAAGCAAATTGTATGTTTTATTCCAGAAAATTTAAAAAAAGGTTTAAAAAATCGCTCAATTTGAAATACCCTTTATAAGGTCTTTCGGAGTGTTGTGCCGTGTGGTTTGGTTAATGTCGACGTTTCGGAAACGTTGCAGTTTTTTTAACGTGTTTGTAATTACTTCGCCGTATGTGGATGTATGCCGGATACTTCTTTGTCTATAGCAGGGTCTTAACCGTAACTTTTTGCCGAAATTTTTAGGTTTAAGTGTGAAATGGTCAGTCAAAACTGATTTTACGAGATAAGTGAGTCCGCGGATTCTCATGTTTGGAATATATTTTTGATTACCGTTCTCACCGTAAGTCCTGCATATATCTTCTCGCATTCCTGGCAACCGAACCTGAAGACACTACTTGATTCCAAGAAGTCTCGGGTTTTGGGAGATTTTATTAAGTTTTATATATATTTACAATATATGTATATTCATATAAGAAAAATATTTTCATTAAAATAAGATAAAAACCAATTGAAAGACAAATGTTCAATTTAAAAGGAACGTGTAAGAAGGTTAAAACCCTTTAAGTACTGAAATAATAAAGTAAAGAAATTGCGGAAATAACAAAAGGAAAAATATATACAAAGGGCCGTTCGTCAACTTTTCAGAATATGAAAAGTGATTTGAATTCGTTTAAGATGCGACGCTTGAGAGTATTGTAAACAATGCCGAGAAATTATTCGTCGAAATATTTTCCAGAAGTGTGTTTAATTGAACTTCAAACTTTGTTTGGCCACTTCTTAACATAATACTTTTGTTTGTTTTGTATTGAATGTTAATTATTTGACACAGCGTAGTGTTTCTTTTGCATTCAACGTTTCATTTTGACTTGACTTGTTTTTTTTTTTAATTTTAAGATATAAAATATTTTAATGCAATAGAACCATATTTCTCATATTTCTTATACAGTCCCGTAATATGAAGGAGAGTATTAATGCTATCTTGGTTTATAAGGAGATATGCTATCTTGATTCATAAGGAGATATGCTATCTTGATTCATAAGGAAATATGGTATCTTGATTCATAAGGAGGCATACTATCTTGATTCATAAGGAGATATGCTAGCTTGATTTATAAGGAGATATGTTATCTTGATTCATAAGGAGAAATACAATCTTGATTCATAAGGAGATATGCTATCTTGATTCATAAGGAGATATGCTATCTTGATTCATAAGGAAATATGGTATCTTGATTCATAAGGAGGCATACTATCTTGATTCATAAGGAGATATGCTAGCTTGATTTATAAGGAGATATGTTATCTTGATTCATAAGGAGAAATACAATCTTGATTCATAAGGAGATATGCTATCTTGATTCATAAGGAGAAATGCAATCTTGATTCATAAGGAGATGTGCTATCTTGATTCGTAAGGAAAAATGCTACCATGATTTATAAGAAGAAATGCTATCTCGATTCAAAAGGATTTAATTATTTTTTATTATCAACGTTCAACAAAAACTGATTTTACTTTTATATTTGTTTATTTCATATAGTTAACATTAACAGGTTAAATCCAATGATATATAAAGCTTAAATTAAGACCCTCAAATATATTTCTGATTTATTTGAAAATATTGCTATATGACAATTATTCCGCCAGATTGTAATGTATAAAATGAAATTGTAATACAGTGCAAAAGTGTCGAAGAAGATGTAAGGGAAGATCTGGTTGGTTTTTTTAAATTGGGTTTTAACAGGAATCAAATTAAAACCCTCAAGCTAGAAAAAAGGCGCCATTATATCTATTCAGACAGCTAAAAAAAATCTCAAAAAATTTCACGGAGTTTAAGGCCAATTCAGACGAGGAAAATGAATATTTCACCCTCGGATTAAGCAAGACGCGATAAAGCCACGTCAAATAAATCAAGTCTAAAGTGGATGTATGAAAAATAAGTGCGAATATAACCCTGAAGGATATTTCGCCTCTCCTTATTCATGTAGATTCGTAACGTCTCGCATAACTACGAGTGCGAAAGACTTTTCCGACTTTTAGTAGAAAATTCTTAGCCCCAATTAACTAGAAAAGACTGAGTCAACATCAAAAATGTTATCAGTTTAATAATATGTTTCTCATTTATCCTGAAAAAGGTCTGTATTTTTTCGGGAATTAATTTTAATGATCTGAACTTAAAATAATCAACAATTATAACTAATATTTAGATTTTTTTCTAAACGGTCTTTCAAATTGAGCGGTTTTTTAAATTCTTAGATAAAACACAGATGGCGTCGCAAATTTGTCTGGGTCTTGTGACATTTGAGAAGTGTAATGTATGACATTTATAAAAATCGAGTCGTATACAATATAATAACGAGGTCAAATTGAGAATTATTTTATGTATTGTAATCTCCAGAAACGGTGATGTTAATTGGCCACCAAGATCATGTGATCTGATACCGTTGGACTATTTTCTCTGGGATTACGTGAAAATCCAGGTCTATAAGAATGACTCTCAATCAATTCCTGTGCTGAAGAACGCAATTATTCGCGTTATTGATGAGTAAGAATCGCAATTATGCCAAAATGTCATCGAAAATGATGACAAAAGAGGACATCTGTGGAGCTGCAATAGGTGGACATTTGGCGGATATTGTTTTTTGTGTCTAAATGTCATACATTACACTTCAATGACCAATAAAAAAATTGTTGAAATCAAAGCGAATTGTGTGTTTTATTCAAGAATTACAAAAAATTGAGTAGAAAAACCCCACAATTTGAAAGACCCTTTACTTACAACTAAAAATCGCCTTAACCATTTTGTAGACTTCACTAAGCAAGGGTTTTGTAGACTTCACTAAGCAAAACTTTTGTAGACTTCACTAAGCAAAACTTGTGATGACTTCACTAAGCAAGGCTTTTGTAGACTTCACTAAGCAAGGCTTTTGACAAAGTGGTCTCATTCCTTAATCATGAATTCCACATTTCTTTTTAAAATACTTCTAACTTTCAGCTAAAACATTTGGTTTTTAAATCTTAAATACAAAGTTTAAACATCCAATTGAAATTCTTAGCTAAAAACTTATACATTCAGTTTAGAATTGAGATTTTAAAAATAAAAAGACTGATTAAATAATAAAATACTTAAACCGCTCAGCTAAAATAGTTTAATACTCAGCGGAACCGTTTAATACCTAAACATTACTATACACCGTACGCTACAAAGTTAAACAATTAGCTGAAAATTTAAACATTCTGCTGAAATATGAATTTACAGCTGAAATATTTGATTGTTAAAACTTTAAACACTCAACTCAAAAACATTCGATACTTAAACACTCAGCTAAAAACTTAACCATCCAATTGTAATAGTCAGCTGAACACATAAACATTCAGCGGAAAACTTAAACATTTGATGCTTAGAATTTAAACACTCAGCTGAAACGTTTACATTCACGCTTATGACTATTATTGAGATATTAAAAATATTACATAATTTATATTAATTAATTTGAAATCCACCCTTTTGCGATACTTGAGTCAATGCAGACTATTTGAAGTGGATTAGTTTGACAATATTTATGACTACTTTATATCAGCCTAGCAGTTGCATTGAAAACCAACGTTAGTCTAAAAAAATACAATTAAAAAAAATAAAACGCAATACAAAAAATGAGCAGTAAAGAGTTCTTATTTCCCTTCTTGGAAAATATCGATGAACTAAATGAAACTCTCTAAGACTATAAGGCTTGAAGAAACTGAATAACTATTTGTCTATCGAAAGAGAGCTTACTATCATGAAGGACACAAAAAAAATTATGCTATTTTTTGGAAAAATACCAACACCCATTACATAAAATACTCGTCTTACGGGGTGAAGCTACCCAGAGAAATTTCATTTTATTTGGATTAAGTTTTAATTTATTTTTGAACATCCAATTTTTGAGATTCAGGATACAAATCTCCTGTTTAAGAACACTTTTGATACCTCAATCTAAACGAAAGCTTGGAATTTAAAGAACAAAGTATCATCCACGTATAACTTAAGATTCAAAACCCTTCGTGCCAATGAGATTACTGATATCATTAGTATAAATAACAAAAAGCAGCGGCCCTTATACCGAACCTTGTGGTACATCAATTAAATCAAAGTTAAATAATTAAACATACTTTCGTTGTATACAGTGCAACTTGGAAATAACAACCTATTGTCATGTAGCTTTCTCATCCAACCAACAAGAAAGTTGATAAAGCGGCTATAAGTGAAAACCATACTAACTCTATTCTGAAAATAAATAGGTACCAAGTGAGATCGAAACCACGACCCCCCGTGTTGGAGGATTGACTTATTCTAGGTTCTCTGAATTAATCGAAACATTGCAGCCTCAGTTTTTTTACGCTCAGTTGCATAGATTTTCAAATCCAATTGTTGGCATATTTAATTTAATTCGTAGCATCACTTTTGAATAATTTTCGAACAATAAAAAAATAATAACAGTAACAAAGCATAAACACTACTTTAATTCAGTTTATATAATATAATTAAACAGCGTAAATACGATACGTAAACCTTTGAATTTATAGACAGCACAGTAATTTCTTGATTAACACGATCTCCATTTACGTCAATTCATTCACTTGAGCGCGAATTACTCTGTTTTGAACTACATAAACGGAAAACGAAAGCCAAGCAGCGTACGTTTGGTACAGTAACCGGCGGTAAGTAATACACATCGGGCTTAAACTCAAAACGTATAAATGACAGAGACGACGCTCCACAAAGCCGAAGTAAGCCATAATCGGCTAACTTCGGCTTCGTAGAGCGTTGTCTCTATCATCCATACGTTTTGAGTTTAAGCTCGATGTGTTACTTACCGCCGGGTACTGTATATTATTTATGCCATCAACAACTGAACCAGAAAAGCGGTTACATTAACAATATATGATTCACCATATATTGTTACTGTAACCGCTTTTACTGGTTTTCAGTGATAGTAACTTAATTCATTTTTTACGTGTATATAAATCATATTTTTCTCATTAAAATGTTTATTTTGTGAGTTATCAATAACTGCTTAAACAGATTTATTAAAAAAATAAATCTAGAAATATGTAAAAAATGATCTATTTTAGTAAGCATTCAATTGGACATTACGTGGTTTTGCGTGATACGTAACGCACTGTTTTCCTGGAATCAATTAACAACGTGTGTTATATTATATGTAAGGATTACGGTATTTCGAAATTTGGGGAGGGAGAAGCACGATGCCATATTTTCCTATCCAAACAATCTTAACATTATTTTAAAACTTTTTTTTATTTATTCAAATACATGTTTTTGTATATGTGATATTGTAGTTGAATATAAATTCGATTCCAGTCCAATAAAACACCTTTTAAGAGAGTTCCTAACGACACTAGCGACTGTCCTATGATTATAATGATGTGAATAAAATGAACTTTGTTACTTCTAAAACCTCTAACTAAACAAAAGGTTATTTCGAGATATTGGATATAACTTCAATGAGAATAATACTTGAATATAGTCGTAAGGTTAAATAAGGGCTATACCAACGGATATGAGAGGTCTGGGAGAAGGTATCGAAGGAAATGAAAGGACATGAGATGTTTTGATGTGTGTCAGGGAGGAACAAAGGGTAGCTAATATCTGACATTTCTCACCCTCAAAGGGTAGGTACGAGTATATTTCTAGCCCCTAGACGTGATCTTTTTAGAATTACTTACGCTATGTGTTCAACTATAGTATTATTGAACGGGATGATTTGTTTTGAGCTTTTTTTTTAAATAATTTAATTTGTTTAATCAAACACGGTTTATTTTACTTTTTGTAACGGTATAACTCTACCGGTTTCAAGGCTTTCACCTCATCATCAGGGGAGCACAAAAAAGCCTTAAAACCGGTAGGGTTATACCGTTACAAATAGTGGAATAAACAATGTTTGATTAAACAAATGACAATATCTTTAAACCTCCACAATGTTAAGGCCTTAACTATAAATAAAATATATTTTTTGAATATATTCATGTTTCATCCTATGTGATAATTTCACTATCTCTTTTTGTACATTTTTATACTTTTATTGACTTTATTTCTTATAGCAACTCGTCTTTTAATATTTAAAAACATATCTTTATGCTGTATTCCTTGCGTTGTAGGCAAGGATACCAGATCTCCACCTTTTTGTGCTCGAGCACACAACTTTTGCCTCACAATATTTAGTTATTCACACTCCTTACTTTCCTTTTTAAAAAAATCCGGTCAACTTGATTCAACCACATTTTCTTCGGTCTGGCTCTTCCACGCCATTTTTTTGTAGATCGAAGCGAAAAAAAACCTTTGTATTTATGACTTGTATTTTTGCTTATTCATTTTTTCATCATTCACCCTCTTCATAACATTCCTTTATTAATCTTACCTAGAACACCATTTTTATACATGCATTCATTTTGAATATCGTCATCTTTCATATATTGACAATAAACCTTTTATTTCTTTGTGCACGTATCTGTAAACCAATAATCATACATTGATCCTTCGTCTTTCATGTCTAAGCTTCACACCTGTTCGTCAAGGTGGACATTAACACACTAATATAAATTGCAATTTTTCTTAATTTTGATATAGCGCTGTCCAATATCACGAATCCATGATAATTTAATACGAAGCATTTACAATACGAATATACTCAGCTTACTACAAATTTGATAGCCAGTTCTGTGATGACCAAAGGTGTTCCCATATTTTCTTGTTCCATGAACTAAAGTGAAATTCACAATTTGGCTGCCTTATTTGAATATCAACATATACATAATCCACTAGCCTATCCAAATTTATTGAAAATGATTTTCTTCATATACAAAAATGCAGAATTTCTCGCATTGATGAACTCCGTGGCCTGAATGATGCGGCGTTTCGAGTTTGATTCCGAATGGTACCAAAAAAAACAACAAAGGATCTTATCTTAGTCTGGTTAAAGAGTACTTCTGGCAATAATACTCGCCTGTGTCAGATAACTTCAATTAATTGCTTACGCCAGTTTTTATTAACCCAATGAGTCGGATTACAGGGGATGAAGACAATTGTATCTTACACATGTGCACCATAAGACCGCGTTATTTTCTGTCCACAATGTTCTACATGTCTACATTATCATTTCGGATATGTTTAAGGGTGCCATACGAACGACTTATCACTACTTTAGCCATCTGGATTGATATTTACGCGATTATTAAACATACATTTACTTTGGTTTCTATTGATACGCAATCATCAAGTATCCATGGTACTATAGGGTTATAACGTGCTCGTTTGCGTTGGTAGATACGTAACTCGTATGCCTTTTTGTAACTCCCAAGAAATATTATCTTTAATGATGTAGGGCAATGTGTAAGAGATAAGGGTGGCTTGCATAGCTTTAGTAACCACTTGAAAATAACCTTTTTGGATTATTTATAGTTTTCTACGGTTTTCTAAGCAATTTTGTTTTTATATGCATATTCAGATGCTGGAAAGTACTTGATTTAATAGCTGCAGCTAGCACCTTCCTTACATTATGCTAAACTTACATATATTTATTTTCGCATTTGTAAAATCTGTTTATAAAAGTGGGTTCGAATCTCGAGTTAGGGCAGTGCCCCTTTGAGGAGAGTGTGTTATCTTAATGAGGCTATATTGATTTTCCTTTAATTATCATTAACGTTATGTTGAAGGAATGAACCCACTTCGTGACAGGCCCTGCTTATCAAAATGGTTATCTATATCCTCAAAATGAGGGGGTTTTATTATTGTAATGCTTCCTCTTTTTATTACAATAATTTAAATTTTAAATTATGTATTCTGGATAGTTACATAAATGAAACAATAACAAATAATTAGATAGATCTAAAGACTAGTCATTTCTTTTATGGCAACTTCCGTAAAATAAGAAAAACGTGAATCTATTTCATAGAGACATTTCAATTTTCTATAACAATGGATATTGGAGTACCAGTTATAAAAGCAATATACTTCATAATATGGCCATTGTAAATTTCAGATCACAAAATTGGTTCATTATTGTACCAAAGGGAAAATCACGTACTTACAAATAATAGATTCTGCAGGTATCATTAAAAGATCATCAGGGATTTGATATTTACACAACCGTGCTAAGGGTAAATATTTTTAAATAAAAGAGGAAAGAAAAATAAATAGAATATAATTTTTCAAAGAAAAACATAAAAAGAATCGAACTTGAATTCACCTTGGTTTTTACGGAGCAAGAAAATCTAAAAAAGTGATGAAAGTTTCAAAAGGTCTTTCGGAGTATTGTACCGTGTGGTTTGGCTTATGATGTCGATATTTCGAAAAAACGTTACAGTTTTTATCTTCTGAGCTTCAGAGCATAGTCAACTTCGTAATAAGCACAATACTCCGAAATACCTTATTAAAGTGATATTGTACAAAGTACCACAAAAGCCTCAAAACATATTTAAAATGATGAAAGTCTAAATAAACTGATGATCATGGGATTAGTTGAGGGAATGGAAACAAGTGCCCTTCGCCACTCCAATGTAATCTTGAGTTGTTCTTCCATGTCGATCATATGATCTTCTGTAAGAGAACAGCGCGACCTTAAATGCACACTCCTTCCCGCTGATGTCATATACATGTGAATTCTGCTGAGTCACCTGGAAGAGCTGATGCATGTTTGCAGCACGCTGACTGTTTCTAGCACGTCTAGCCGTTGAGACGCCATAAACCCGAGAAGAGATGGTGCGTCATCCTCCACGGTTCTGAGCCACCTACTCCCACAAAGTCAGCGACTCACGCGCACAAAGTCAGCGACTCTCACATACGTTACTTATAGCTCAAAAATATATACACCCGTTGAATGATTTTATGCATTTAGTATTTATTGAGGTATATCTAAGATTAAAACTCTCACTTAAAGAAAACATATGTAGAATTAATTTAACTATCGCAAGTGCTTAAATCGATGGCCATTTGGGTCCATACACTACTTATTACACGGAATCACAATTATCATGAATAATAACTTTTGGTATTTGGCCGCATTCTCTCTCAATGTTTGTTCTATATTGATTAACTGTTGCTAGTTTTGTGCCATAATCTTTATATTTGATGAGCCTTCATAAAAAAAGTTCATTGGCGTGTGGTTTGGGCAATAATGCATTTGCGTCCAATTAATATATTCGACAAATTTGCATCAAGATAGGTTCTCACTTCCTGATGGTAGTTGGGAGGTGCACCATCTTGCTGGAAACCAAAATCTTCCTCGTTCCTTTACTTTCCAAGAAAGCGTAGTACTCGTATAACAATTTTTGCAGCAAGTTCAAGTATACGATACGGTGTAAAAGTGTGCACACATTTTTTGGGACTCCTTATGTATCATCAAATTGACAAAACATCAAAGTTTCTTGCGAGGTAGACAAATATCAAATTTCAAAACTTTTATACCCAAATACACAACTGTCGCCTCTTCCACATTTATACATTTCGTCTTACACAATCTTCTATTATTTATTCTTCTCACTTGACCTTTTATCACAAAAGAATCCACTTGATCCACTTACGTTTTTCTCGATCTACCTCTTCCCCGCACACCTTATACTTCTGAATTATCTTGCGTAATCAATATTTCGTCGCACATTCTCGTTGCATGTCTAAATTAGCTTTTTGGTCCTTTTATCATCTTAATTAAAACAACCACCACTTTCTCACCCTTATAATCAACATTTTTTTTGTAATATTTTTAATTGCTTAATAATATTGGATGCAAATTCCGAGTGCCGTTGAGGAGGATTTGCTCTCTAACCGGCGATAAATAAATTGTCCTGTTTTTAATAATTATTACTAATTTTCTCCGTGCATTCATTTCTGATATCTCCCTTACGCCTTCTTTTCTGAAATATTTTTTAAACTATTGATATAAATACGAGTATATATAAACGAACTCGAAGAAGGACATAATAATTAAAAACTCTTTGAAATGCTATTAATGTAGTAGTTAATGAATTAATGAAAAATAAGAAGAAATAAATGAATATAAATTTCGCATAATCTTTGTGTCACAATACAATTTTTCTTCGTACAATACGAAATATTGAATTTTAAGTAGACCGTTGAGAAAAATTAATATTCAAAAATTGGAAAATTTCGATAGAGAGATAATTTCATTTTCTCTGTTCCAAATGGGGTTCAAAGAATTTCATCGTATTGGCATTTTATTTTTCTTTTAGATAAGGCATTACATTAAATTTATTGAAATGAATGACCTCTCACTAAGATAACAAAATTATTGAAATTTAAAAAGCTTTTTTTCATAAAAGTATTAAAAAAGTTTCTCTTGTACAATATTGACCACCCTCCTGGACCAGTTAGTAAAACGCTTCTCTTTCGAATCGGAGGTAACGTGTTCGATTCCTGGTGCAACCCAATTTATTGCAAGGTACACAGCATGATATCTATAACATATATGTACCTACTCGTATATGTATAATATGTAATTTATTAAAACTACAGAAAACGATCTTCTTGGTAAGATGCTTGTTTTCAACCCGTGAGTTACAGGTTCTATTTCTGTTGGAACCCAACTTGTTTTAAAATAGGTTTCAGTCTCAATCAAGACCTGTTTAACATTCTATAGAAGAGATTGACACTTGACAATAAACCTGCCAGGTTATACTGTACACAGCAAAAGTGTAATACAATATAATATACATAAAAATGTCAGTGGTGTGGTTTTTAAACTATTTGTATGGCAAACCTTATATATGTTTGAATCGAGGATTTGGGCATATTAGAAAACGTGGTCGGAAGACAACATTGTCTGTTGCCCCATTTATCGTATTTCAGGTTTAGAATCACTTAAGTAGACACGAGTTTAGTGAAGTAACAAAGTGACTTCTTATAACATAAACAGTTCTACAAAGTTAAAGCCTTAACCCATGACCTTGTGAAATGCATGACTGCCCGGTAGCGCACTGGACTTCCAAGGGGAAGGTCGCTAGTTCAAACCCCTCGCTGTTCTACTACCCTCGAATGACACAGGCATTTGTTCCATCTAGTATTCAGGGGAATAAGGACACCTATGACCTCGGTCATATATATTCATTAAATAAAACTTGGGCAAATGATTGTCAAATTATGATATTTTGTACAATAATCAAGTGACGTACGACTTGTATGAGAGAGTATATGAATGTGAAAGAGGTGAAATGTGTGTTATGCGGCGTGATATTTTGAATGAATGTATTTATTGACTAGATAAGCATTATTGGTGTCATAGGTTTTAAATTTTTTTTGAATTTTATTTTATCTGCACTTATTAAGTACTAAAGACCTTTTACTAACTAAAAACACAGCGCTCTTGGATTATGTTTCAGAACTAAATAGCGCTTTAGAAAAAGTTTCTTATGTACACTTGTATACAGAATACCAAAAATATGCCTTCGACGAGTCCTCCGATTCTTTGTGGACATTACTTGTGGCTAAGGAGACACTTTGGGGACATCACTTGTGGCTAAGGAGACACTTTGGGGACATTACTTGTGGCTAAGGAGACAGTTTGGGGACATTACTTGTGGCTAAGGAGACAGTTTGGGGACATTACTTGTGGCTAAGGAGACACTTTGGGGACATTACTTGTGGCTAAGGAGACAGTTTGGAGAGGCTTGTGGTTATTTGAATTGTGGAAATACGACGCACAAGAGGAATAATCCCAATGCATTGAACTGACCAAATGAGAGACGCAATAGGATTCCCCGATGCCTTTGCGCTTGGGCTCGCCCTACATTGGTGGGGTGTATCTCGGCCGGGGGAATGTTTGTGAGATGAGCCCGGACCTTTTAATGTCTTCTCTCTTGAATGTATTTTTTTGTCATCTATTTATTTTCTATTTTCTTGTTCTACGTGTTCAAGGGTGTGGGCTGAAGAACATCTGGTGTTCCCATGGCTGGGTTCGCCCTATATTGGTGGGGTGTATCTTGGCCGAGGAGATGTTATTAGATGAGCCCAGACCTTTTGATAGCTTCTGTATTGAATGTATTATCTGCAATTTATGTGTTTTAGAAGTGTTATTTAAATATACAATATTTTGTACATACTATGTTTTTGTCAATAAAGCTATATTTATTATTATTATTATTATAAACTACCCTTCGAGCCGCGAAGTATAGAGATGGATGGAGAGGAGTCGTCAAAGGCTATCATAGGAGCCACGATGCTCAGTCATGAGCTACACGACAAGGTGATGATACGCGTATACCCTTCATTGTTTATTTTTTTCAGCACACCTCACCACTTTAAATTATCCGAATTCCAGTGTTTTTTGTCAGTAAAATAACATTTTTGTTTCCAACTTTATATTTCTTTTTTGAATCAATCATGAAAGGTAAAAAAATCTCTTAAGATACCCAAAACTACCCTTGAATAACGTTGAGTATAATTTGATAAACTCTCTCGCCAATATAAAAAGAAAGGTTTACTTCGAATATCGTTTATTTTAACAATATTGCCGTATCAAAAGACTACCTCAAATAAATTGGGAATACGAAGAGGATTCAATTTTCTTTAGTTTTTTCGTAGAAATAATTTTCGATGGTTATATTATAACATTTTGCTATGTAGGGATATTTTTTTTTTCATTCCACTGAATTTTTCTCCGATCCCGTTAAATGACCAAAGTGCCTCTGTATGGCAGCTAAATAATATTTGATTCGCAATTGATTTAGGTTTTTATACGTCAAAGGTTTCATAACTTTTATGCAATAATAAATATTGACGTGAGTAAAAGCAAATGGACTTTTTGCTGTATATTTGTTTTATATATTAAGGATATATTTAAGTATGTTATTGTTAAAGTAAAAAAAAATATAAATGTACAATAAGTTGATGAATAAAGTGATTGATATAAGTTTATTAACATACAATTAGTCTATATTTCCATGCCAACATACTATCTTCACCTGCCTTACATCTATACACCTTCTCATCCAGTTCATTTTATTTATCTCACTCTTCAACTTTCTTTCAAAATTTAATTCACTTGGTAAAACAAATAAAATTACTGCACCTGATCATCCAAGGCAAAATAGAAGGCCGAAGAGGTGTAGGCAGAAGGCAAATCTCCTGACTTCGCAATATACGTGATTGGACTGGCATAAGGGGCGTTGGACATCTTTTTCGGGCTGCCGGGGACAAAGATGTCTACTCTCAAGTGATATTCAACGTTGGGGGGATCTGACACTACACTGGGAAGAAGAAGAAGAAGTTAAAACTACTTTTTTCCCCAGTCGTTCTCTTCCACGACTTACCTATGTTTACACTATCAATATATCTAGTCAGTTTTTCGTTACTCATCCCTTAAACATAGTCGAATCGCTTTAACATGGTATTTTTATTCCTACTTAATACATGAGTTTTTTGCTCATATTCTTCCCTAACAGTTACATTTTTTAATTGATTAATTATTATTATTTTTAATTGATCGATTTAATTGAATCAAACATTGAACCACCCCATATTTTTTTAATTGGAGTCATTGTTTGTTTTTAACTTAATATATAAATGAAAGAAATTAAAACTTATCACTTGTTAGAGGAATACATTTTTTAATTTGTTAGCCGTGAACAATATTTTTATTTGTATGTAAATTGTTTATTTTTAAAATTGATTGAATCGTCTATAAGTGTTCCTTAGAATATACGGAAAAATCGTGAAAATAAAAATTTAAAAGCCATCAATAAAATTAGAAATTTTAATGGCACCGATTCCCCAGGATAATTAGCAGGCGTGCGTTAGGGTAGATACTGGAAAACATTTGACAGTTGAGTTGGAGTTTCAAGAAACGAATAATTAATTGGAACAGTATCACAGTAGCTTCGCGCCCTTCATGCATATCAGAAATGCTGACGAAGGGTGAATTTCCTTTTAAAGGAGATCCCTGAAATATAAGTACAGTAGACTCTCAATTTTTCGGTATAAAAAACGGATAATATCCGTTCAAAAAAAAAAAGAAAAAATTAAGCTAAAAATATTAAAAAAAAAAATAACAATTACCTTCCACATTCTTTTATTTTAAGAACGGTGAAAAACACGTTTGTTTTTCCCTGTTTCTTTTTGAACAAATTATGCTAATCAGGTTTCGTAAAATTAGTTTGGGATGGAGGGATGTAAAATTGACATCACGCCTCAAAAACTAACCTAAGAATATTTAAAAGTCAAGAAAAAATACACATAAAACTATAAAAGATCCTACTATACTTGAGAAATTGTAACAAGGTCCCCGTGACAGTTCACAAATTTGCCCCAATATAACCTTGTAAAGACGTTTAGTAATTTTAATTATTTTATCAACTTTAATATAAGCCTCGATTCTAATAAATAACAAGTTATTTAGGTAAATACATTACATAAAACTAATAATAATGACAAATTAATACATCTTGTTACAAATTAGCAAATATGCCACATTTTTGTTTGTTAACATCAAATAATATTTGGTGACGTTTGTCAAAAGTCACTACGTTAGTCTGCATTGGCTAGGGATGGGGTATTCGATAGTTGGATTTTCGTTTTTTTTATACCTAAAATTAAATGTTCGTAATTAGTATTAATTCATAGTGGATATTGGCCTATTTAAAGATAGATACAAATCATACAATACATTAGAAAGTCAGTATAATGAAAATTAGGAATTAAAACGTCAGTTTAGAGAAAAACAATTTTTCGATTTATAAAAAAAACTATTCGATTTAAAAAAAAAAAACGATTTTACCCCATCCATTTCACACATGACATTTCAAATGTCACAGTAACCATCCTACATTTTCTCAAGTATAGTATATAAATATTATACTAGCATGGATAATAAAAAAAATTAAAATAAATCTACTGCAATGGACATGTAATTTAAATTAACAATTTGACCTAATGCGTTCGTCCACTTGCATCAAAAAAGCAAATAGAACAGTCAAATAAAAAATGGTGATGTCATCTATTGTAGTTTTTGATCGATGACGTTTTCACGATTCCGCCAGTTTTATTATCTGTTATATATTACACATTTCACCAGTTTGATTTTCTGGTACATATTGTATTACGTAGCCGACTGAAATATTTTTTTTCATTTTCAGTAATATTTTGATTTATTATAAAAAAATTGATTTTTTACTGCGCCGATTAATAGAATCCTGTATAATCGAGGCACTGTTGTATAACATATGAGTATATTGGCGTGATGATGTGTTTTTGAGCCTCTTGTAAGGATATGGCGCGTGGGATCAAGGAACATTTCTTGCCTCTATATGTATAAATTGCGTTACCCAGAAAGTAGTTTCATATTTCTTAGATAGATGTCGTTAGGATAAAAAAAAATTTGGCTTACTTCATTCCAAACGTGCTGAATATATATTATTATGAAAGGTAATAGATAAGCTTATGGGGAACAAAATAAGTCCCCATTCAGCGCTATCTACACTAGAAGATCTCAATCTTCTTAACTTTTTTTCAGCGCAATATCACTTAGTGACGAACAAGGAACTGTCGAAAGGAACTCCTTCTCCGGTGGCGATACACCTTATTATGAAAATAATAGTAGGGACGACGGACTTAAGGTCTGGCATCATGGAAGACGGAAAATGACTAGAAGTGCAGTAAATATACTTATAAAGCGGATTAAGGCTTGAGGTTCAAACATCTTAGCAAGTTTCCAGTACTTTCACAGAAAGTTTCGAATGCAGCAAAAAACCATCCTTTGACCCCACTAGATAGGAGTAACCATCGGTTTGAAGGTGGACCGATGTAAGGTTGAGTCAAGTTCCCTTTGGAAATTATTGACTCTGTAGCGACCGTGCGCGCGGTCATTGAACACGCAAGTGGCGAGTGCGAGGTGGCACCGAGCGAAGGTCACCCGCGCGGTCATTGAACTCACTAGTAGCGAAGAACGAGACACCGATATATCCCTTGCTTCTCCTGCAGACCGTAATATGAAATGTATATAGAACGTGCAAAAATAAACAAGTGTTCAGCGGAAGCGAGACAGCGACACGTTCTGCGCCGTTCTATACATTATAAATACAGTCGCCTACAATAAACTTTTTTTTTGCGTATTCCGATCTCGACGACTTTTATTCAAACAACCATCATCCTTCTATTCGGAACACAAGTCCCTAAAACTCCATTATCATCGAAGTATTACACAATGTGCTCTGCGAATTGATCCAGATGGCCGCAAAAATTGCAGAATATTGGTATTATTACGTTTGGATCACATTGATACTTATGACTTTTTTATAATACTATTCGCGTATTGCATATCGAATGTAAGTTTATTTTCCACCCCTTTATGGCTTAAAAAAGATATTTTTAATAAAATATAAGTGAACTTCAAATGCAGCCTTATACTTGGACTACACTTGATCGAAGTAGTCAATCGGTCCGAAGATGAACCGACATCTTACACTTATATTGAAAAAGTGTATCCTTGATATTTCTCTGGCCTAACAACTGGTAAAGTTTGTTGTAGTATCGTTTACCAAATCAGCCTTAATTAAAAAAAAATATAATTTTAAAGATCGTTGCCTTAGGATATCCGCCCACGAGGGATTATTTTGTGATATCAAATTATTTAATAATTTCCAGTATCATTTTACGAATATTTAGCCAAAGGTTTATTCACCTATTCCCTGTTACTCAAGCTACTAGAATGATCTATGGTATTTCTATTTATAAAACCAAAGATTTGCAACAGCAAAATTTCACAGATT